>PVIJ01011438.1:0-54670 GCA_004024925.1 Scalopus aquaticus
CTCTGTTGAAAGAAATAGAAGAAGACACAAGAAGATGGAAAGGCATCCCCTGCTCATGGATTGGAAGGATTAACATTATCAAAATGGCAATCCTACCAAAAGCAATTTACAGATTCAATGCTATTCCAATAAAAATCTCAATGACATTCTTCAAAGAAATAGATCGACTACTGATGAAAGTCATATGGAACCACAAAAACCTCGCATTTAATTGGTTTTTTAAAAAAGATTTACTTTTTTTATTTATGATACAAGAGCTGGGGTGTAGGCCAGAGATGCTGGGGGTGGGGGGAGTGAGATGATTCGCCAGAGACAGAGTGGGGAGCAGAACAGGTGGATCTACTGAAATACACTGCTAAGGAGAGCAGCAGGCAAGACAGAAGAGGTTTACTGCACCATATGTGGATTAGCTCCCTGGGCGGGGATTGACTCAGGCCATAGTGGTGATAGCGCTGAGCCTTAACCCCTAGGCCACCATGGAGGCTCAATCTACACTTATGCTTTAGGATTCAGATTAAAAACTCATTTTTCATATGAACACTTTTGTGATCATTCCATTACCACTGATCCCAAACATTTTATTTATACTTTAAATAGCACTTGATTCATATTAAAATGGGTTGCATGCCCGTCTTTATCTTATTCATCTTTCTATCATTAAAGTTTAGTAGATGCTCAAGAAATTTTCATTGAATTAAATTATGCAGCTTAAATCAGGAAGATCTGATTAACTAGAATATACTTGCAGAATTGTCTGAGTTTTAAAAATAGATGAGTGTGAAGTTTATATTTAGTCTAAGGAGTAACTCAGGTGATATCTAGTATTTACCCAAAGCCATGGTGTTTATTTCTATGTTCCTATTGATGTCAAGTGAAATTCACACCTTAGATTCGCCTCAGTTAATTTCAACAAGCATCCATTTAGTGGTTACAATTAACTCTGATTCTACTATCCATAAAATAAAAGTAAAACATCTGATCCACCATACTCCCTGACATTTGGTAGTGTCCTTGTTAGAGATTTGATTTCTGCAGGAAAAAATAAGAGTTTCTATGCTTTGTTAATATGGCGATCATCTAAAATGTCTTATATTTTTAGATATAATTTGCAAATTCAAGGGGAAAAAAATGCAAGCAACTACCCAACCAAACATAAAGACACTAACAACCAGGACAGTAAAAATAATGCCTCTTCTCCATACACTCTTTTATTTGAATCACACAAGAATCAGAAGAAAAAAAGAACAACTGTTTTTCCCTAATATTACAGCAAAAGTCACATCCATCTACTTCACTCTCAAATGTGAGTACTAGATCTTTAGGTGAAATAGTAGGGTCAAGCCTTTCGCTACATTTGCAAAACTGACACCATTCTTTTAGACAGGTTTTGAACCCAATGTAAAATCTCCCTATGATGTGACAATTGGCACTTTTCAACACAGAAGAAGTCATTACCATCTGCCATGTGACTGCTCTGAGTAAAATGAGACTGCCTCGGACATGTGGGTTGCAAAGAAATGATTTTACCCCAAATAAAATAAATCTAAATAATACAAATGCAGTGGGAGTGTTGCTAAATATTTCTGGAAATTCTTGAGGCGCTTTGGGAGAAAATGCATCATGTTAATAGTCATTTTTGCTCCTCTTTCTCCTGTGTCTGCCAATTTAAAAGTATCATACAGGCGGGACCTGGGTTTTAAACTCTACCTGTACTTCCAGGAGGGTGTCTGCAGGGCTTTGCCTGCAGGGAGGTCACCGGGAGTCAATGCAAATCAGGCCTGACAGCAGGTTACCTCCAGGACCCTCAAGGCACAGGCAGATTTTAGAACAGCAAAAACACTACCCATGTGTTGAAACCAAACAAAATAAGGTTGTTTATTATCTTGTTTAAAGGAGGGCAAGATTTTGCTCTCAGTCTTTAACCCTCTGCTCTTACACAATAAATGTGATTGCAGACCTGGCAGGTTGCATCTTTCCAGAGTTCCTGGCCAGAGACTGTAGGGGGTTGAGTTAAAGGCAGGACAGAGTCTTTACCCTGAAGTTCTGCCTTCTGTCAGACCTTTTAATGTAATCTTAATATCCGTTCTGTTTAATAATCTTTTGTCCAATAGACATAAATAAAGCATAAATATGTGTCTGACTGCAATGAATTAGTTTCCTAACAGAAGGAATCCTTGCCAAGATTCTGTAGTGATCTGGTCAATGTGAATGTGTGGTGCATTAGAGCCAAAGCCGGCAGTCCGTTGTTCTATGAATAGATAAAGATTTAGCATTTATGGGAGGCTTTGAAGAGGACAAAACAAAGCAATGATTAGCTGACAGTCCTTCCTGGGTTTGGTTTTAGTTGGGAGTTTCATATGATGTCAGTGAATCTTGTTACTATTAAGAAAATGTGTTCTCAAATATCAAAAGTAATACATATTTTTTTGCAAGTGTACTTTCCTTTGAGATATTATTAATCTTGTACATAAGTAATTTAAAAATAAATCAAAGCCCGATTTTCTC
Source organism: Scalopus aquaticus (assembly GCA_004024925.1). Classification (NCBI taxonomy): domain Eukaryota; kingdom Metazoa; phylum Chordata; class Mammalia; order Eulipotyphla; family Talpidae; genus Scalopus; species Scalopus aquaticus. Next base: position 2,506 of record PVIJ01011438.1, read on the forward strand.
CTATGCCATAATTTAACAAAATCTTTTCTTTTTTGATTTGAGAAAAATGCTGTTTTCCCTAGGAAAGAAAAACACTTACGGTTATTGAAAAGGCATTGACATTGAGCTGGGAGCCTTGGGCTCTGTCTTAGTGTGGCTTGAACATCCCATTTGACTTTGGACAAGTCACTCTCAAGTTCACCGTTTCACCCTCTGTATTTGAAGATTTAGGATCCCATGTTTACCAAAGTTCTTTCAGTTCTATAATTTTATGAAAAAACATTAAATATCCTGTATTTCACCCCTTCAGTTACTTATGGAAGGCATTCATGCCTGTTTAAATAATCTTGTAGCTTACTTTTATTAATGTTTTTTATAGTACTTGATTTTAGTCAAGTTTTCAAAATTATTTTGATTAAGGCTTATTTGTGTTTTCTTGTTGGAATTCAATAGCTGATTTGAATCATCCTCGTCTCCTAAATCATTGTTCACTTTTCTCTCTTATCTAGCTTTGTTTTCAAGGTCAAAGCTTGAATGCCAGCAGCATGAGTATCTCTTCTAGCTCCTAAATCAGGGGCAGTCTCCATAGCTACCTGAACTTCTTCCTTCTTCCTTCCCTATTAAAGGGAGAGGGGCATCCCAGAACCCCCAAACCTGCTCCTTGTAAATAGGTTCTTCCATCCGCCTCATCAAGACAAAGCATGTAAGACCTTCATTGGAAAGAAACTTTAATACAATTAGTGTGCAATACAGAAAAGAGAAGAGTATAGTTTTCAAATCAAGAACCCAAAGTTACCCATCCCCGTGTGGGTAAAGGTCCACCTGAATAGGATTGGCCCAAAGCAAGGCCCAAAAGCCTGACACAAGTCTAAAGCACCTTCTGGCGGGGACCCACTGAAAGGTCAGAGTCAGTTAGACAAGTCTGAGAGAAAAAGAGCAAAATCAAAACCAAGATCAAAGCCGCCACTGCCAACCTCTCCACGGGTCTCTCACCCACATCTGTTTCAACCAGTGCAGGGCCAAAAAGCAAGCGCAGTTTCTTCACATGTCTCTCTGCTCCATGCTTCAGGTTACTGTCTGACTCTCCATCCTGCTTCCTTCCTTCTGCAGTCTCCTCTCTAGCTTCTTCTCTCTTCTCCAGCTTCTTATCTTTCCTGCTCAGCTCCACCCATCCTTGGGTGGGGCAGGGCAACTGGAACCTCCCCTGTTCCTGGAGACCACCCCATTACATGCCCACTTTCTTCTTTACTGTTACCACATCCTTCCCCGTTCTCCTCTGTGCACTCCAAAGTCCAAATTTTTTCCATTTTCTAGAAGCTTTTACAAAACAATATGAACAGCAGAACCAGTGTGCAGGAGCGGGAATTTGCTGTTGCCAGTTACCATGTGGGAATTTCTTGAATGAACTCTCAGTACAGTAGGCTCACAGAGCTGATAGTCAATAAATGGTGATTCTTTTTCCCTTACAGGAAGAGAGTCTTGTTCTGTTGTTTTAAATCTCAAAACAACTGATAATGGCTTGTCCCTAGATTTACAATAAGATTGTTGAGTCAGACCAAAGAAGAGCGGAGTGGGTGGTTATATAGACACACTTGAGATCTGCAGTCCTTATCTATCCCCATTGTTTGGGCCACTTGTCCTTGTGCCAGGCACAGCTGAGGGGATCTGTTCTGTTCTGGTTCTGACAGATTGTTAGCAGCCACCATTTGACCATATCCTCTTATGATCTGGTTGAGGATTTCTCCTCCTGCCCTGGGACTTCCTTGTTCATACTGAGATATGTTTCCAATGGAACTGCTTGTACTTATACTAGTACAATTTAGAAGTACAAATGGGAGAAGAGAGGAACAGAAGTCTAGGGGATGGAAATTTCCATTCTGTAGGACAATATTTGATCAATGGACCATGGAACTACAGGCGAATATGAATCTGAGACATACAGCAGGGCAGGGGGAGGGAGAGGGATTAAAACAGGGGCAGGAAGAGTAAAGAGAACATGGTGATGGTTCACGGGTGACTTAGTGGTGGAAATTTTATGGGGAATACAGGGGAGAAATCAAACATTGTATAAAAATGAACAATGATGTAATATATGTACATACACACACACACACACACACACACACATAAACAAGTTTTTATTGACCTTTCCACTTCAAAAATTATCAATGTGGGATTTCCCAGACTCAGAAGCTAATTGTACTTGATGCCAAATCCATAAAATGTCCAGTTATTAGCTCATCTATTCTTACCTGTTTCATTCTTCACTCTCTCACTCATGTTCACAGGATTTTCTTTCTGTAATGAACTAATAGGACATGAACTTTTGTTCCAGTCTCTGCTTTCTGGCAAAATCAAACTAAGAACGTTTGCAGTTTAGACAATACTTAAGGATGCATAGAATCATTCAAGATTTGAGAATTGTGACAGAGTGATAGGTTAGTGGAATATTATGCAGGCCACAAGCAGTGGCTCTATACCTATACCTCTTGTAAGTCCTGCACGACTTTCTGAAATTCATTTCTCTATGGCAGAGAGTAATGCATTGAGATGGAAAAAGCAACACATGTATGGAGCCTCTTTCTGTTTTGTAGATTGGGGTCTTTTCCATCTGTGTAGGGTAAAATATTATTGAAACCAATGTGTTTTTCAACTTATTCTTAAAGGCATGCCCACTTTAAAGTGTTTCTTGTTATTTTGACAGAGATAGGTAGTAGGAAAATATTTTGGAAATATAATATTATTTTTGTATTATTTGAATTTGAATAATATTTCATTGTGTGGGTGAACCACAAATTTATTTATACCGTTACCTACTGAAGGACATTTGGTCACTTCAAAAGTTTTAGCAATTATGAAAAGATACTATGAACATCCATGGACAGGTTTTTTCGGGAACATACATTTTCAGCTCCTTTAGGAAATAACAATGAGCATTCTTTTTTTATATTTTATTTTGTGCATACAAGCTGGGGTACAGGCCAGAGGCGTGGGGCAGCATGAGGGTTCAGCAGAGACAGAGTGGGGAGCAGAACAGGCAGATCGAAGGAAATACACTGCTGAGGGGAGCAGCGGGGGAGGCAGGAGAGGTCTGCTGTGCCATGTGGGAATCTCCCCTGCTGGGCTCATGTAGCCGCTGCTGACAGCTCCACACCCGCTGTGCCACCGGGGAGGCCCAACAATGAGCGTTCTTTTGTGGATTATATGTTAAAAGTAGGTTTGGTTTTGTAAGAAACCGCCAAACTGCCTTCCAAAGTGTCTGCACCGTTTTGCATTCCAACCTTGAGTGAGAGTTCCCACTGCTGCTCAGCATCCTCATCGACATGTGTTTTGGATTTTAACAATTCTATTAGGTGTGCGGAGATGTCTCATTGATATTTTAATTTGTATTTCCCTGATGATATATGCGGTGGATCAACCACTTATATGCTAATTTTCAGTTTGCATAAATATCTTCGTCATATGTTTAAATCTGATTGTTTTCTTATTGAATTTTAAGTGTCTTTTGTATATTTTGGATAACAGTCCTTGACCGGATATGTTTTTGCATATCTCCTAGTCTGTGGCTCCTCTTCTCATTCTCTTGACACTTTCTCAAATCAGAAGTTTTAGATTTTAATGCGGTTCAGATGATCATTTCCTTTTTTCATGGATTATGCCTTTGATGTTACATATAAAAATTATTCCTAACCCAAGATAACTGTTTTTTCTCCTATATTATATTCCATGAGTTTGACAGTTTACATTTTACATTTAGTTCTGTGATATATTTTGAGTTAATTTTGATGAAGGATATAAGGACTGTGTCTAGATTCACATATATGCATGAAGATGTCCAGTTGTTCCAGCATTGTTTGTTGAAATGACTATTATTTTTCCTCCATTGCATTGCCATTATTTCTTTGTTTAATATCAGTTGACTATATTTATGTGTATCTATTTCTGGGCTCTTTTGTTTCATTGATACATTTATCTTCTTTCACCAGTATGACGCTGTCTTATTACTGAAGTTTTATAGTAAATTTTAAAGTCAGAGAGTGTTCTCCTCCAACTTTGTTCTTCTCCTTAAATATCTTAACAATTCTAGATCTTTTGCTTCTCCATATAAACTTTAGAATTCATTTGTCAATATCCATAAAATAACTTGTTGATATTTTGTTTGGGACTACATTGAATCTATACATCAAACTAGAAACAACAGACATCTTGATAATATTGAGTTTCTCATCAGAGTTTTGTAAGCTTTCCATGTATAGATCTTATACATGTTTTGTTAGATTTATACCTAACTTCGATGCTAATATAAAGGGTATTGTGTTTTCAATTTCAATCTCCACTTACTCATTGCTGATATATAAGAAATGATTAACTTTTGTATATTAATTACAGTATTCTTCAATCTTTCTATAATCTCATTAATTATAGGAAACATTGTGTCTATTCTTTTTTGATTTTCTACATAGGTGAAGAAAGTTTTATGTCTTCCTCCCAATCTGTATACCTTTTATTTCCTTATCTTATTCCAGTATGATGCTGAAAAGGAGTGGTGAGAGTGGACATCCTTGCCTTGCACATGATCTTCGTTATTCAACCCTGATAACATGCTCTGTCTGAATATCCTCAATTGTTTAAATAACTTTATTATTGATTACGGCTGTTAAGCCAGTATTTCCTCTGATATGCAGTCAGTGGTAAACTAACTGAGAAGGTCCCCGCTTCCAAAAAAACTTGCTAGCTAGAAATGGAATATAAGCAAAGTGAAAATACAGTTCAATAGCATACTCCATTTAAAACTATCTTAAAGGGACAGTGAACTCAAGGACCACTTTAGAGCTTTCTGTTAAAATTATATATACCTGTGGGCTCCATTTAAAGTCAGTTTTCCTTTTCTGACACTCCAAAACACCCGGTTGCACTTCTGATTTACAGCATAGGTGTATACAAATTTGTCTTATGTCTCTAGATTGTAATCTTGGAGGTCTTTCTTCTTGCTGATGTACAAGTATGTACTTTTTCACCAATAAAAACTACATAAATTTTTATTGAATTAATAAAAAAATATATATTGAGTGTCAGGATATAAAAAGAAGATATATATATATATGTATATATATTTAAGATGAGTAGGAAAAGTCATCAAAGAATTGAAATGTATCTTGAAAGATTAAGACGCCAGGAGTTAGTGTTTTCTGGGGACAATTAAGAGACAAAGGGATAGTTAGAGCCAATTTATAGAATTGTGTAGCTATCATGATGGGTGAAAATAGAAGTGGAAAAACAGTTTTGATTCAAACTGAGGAGGATCTTGACTATAAGGAGTAGAGTTTATTATTGTCTTATAAAACTTAAAGGAGAACTAAAGTTTGCAAAGGAAGCATGAAGTGTTTTTTTCTAAAATCTCAATCTAAAATTCATCCTTCTTTGCCCCTTGTCATAAAAACATGAAATCCTCTTTAAACTTTCTTTCAAGACCTGGGTCTCTTTCAGCTGCATGCCCAAGCCATTCTATAACCAAGGAAGATGATTTTGACCCAGATATTTTATGAGCATATGCTACTACTGAAGATATACACGCTCAAAGATTTCATTTAGCAAAATTCAAATAACTAAATTTTGTATGAACCTGTCTCTTCCCTTCACAGAGATTTCCCCTTCTGCAGCCCCTTCCTCAATCCAGAACTCTCCTTTACTGTCTTTACTGGATAATAGTGAGGTAGAGCTTCCTACACATAGGATGGGGTTACATCCCAATTAAAACATTGTAAATTGAGAATAACTTAAGTTGAGCGTGCTGACTGAAAGCCGCAGCTCATTGCCACTGCCCAGCATCAGGAGAGTGTATTTTACCACAATTTCTACAGACATATTTTGAGTTCATGCCATCCTTAAGTTGAAAAATCATAAGTTGGATCATCCAAAGTCAGGGACTGTCTGTATTTCCCTATGCACTGTAAAGAGAGCGATCATTACTATCAGCTACTGGCACTGTACACAAAGTAAGAAGAGATTTAATATCAATGGCATGCTAATCAAAGAAATAGCACTGCTTTCAGAAAACTAAAAAGAGCAGCAATATTACAGAATATATCAGCAGTGAGCATTTTTTACATTTCTACTAAGTTTAGTATGAAATTTTGGAGAAAGTCAAGACTGGAAAGGAAGTGTGTCAAGTGTGGCCTTTCTCATAGCACAGGTCTTGCGTATTTAAGTGATATTAAAGCATGTTCAATGGTGGTTGGTAGGCTAAGCAATGTAGTCTGGTCACAAGCCCAAGAATACCTAGGCATAGTCCCAAGAGAAGTTTGTAATCAAATGCAGCTTGCAGAGTGAGTTTCAAATCTTACATGATTTTCATAATGAATGTTTTGGATTATCACAGTATGTTTTCCTATGCTCATTTTCATCTAGATGGAGGGGGGATTTCAAGATTCATGCCTTATACTTTTTATTTCAGTTCCTTAAGGTACCCAGAGTTTTCTCGCCAGAAGGATTCATGTAAAAATTAGAATCCATCTTGAAATTCAACTGAAGATTGCATCCCTAAGTTGTTTCAAAAAATTGAGAGCTGAGCATATTGTAATCCTCAGAGCTGTCCCTAGACAGACAATATTGCAGGAGTTTTTGCCCATGTGTCTTTGTTTTGCAAATGAATATGCAACATTACATTAGAGCAACAAAAAATTAATCTTGGAATCAAAGAATCTAACAAATGTTAAATTAAAAAGCAAGTTAGTTAACCTTAGAGAAAGAGAAAAGAAGTATCTAGTCAATTTCTTAATGCCTCAAATTTTATGGTGGTTTTTCCATTGATAGTCAAAAGATAGGGAAAGGAAATAGAAACTATATATACTATGAAATGCTGTTTCAAATAAATATCTATTGTTGTTCCTGTAAATACCATGTAATAAAGTTAAATTATTCAAATATTACTCAGAAATGTATTCCTATAAAAGACACCAGGCAGATAGCCAATATTACTGCAAAATGAAGAGGCAAAATGAAGAGGCTTAGAACACATCTCATGACTAGGATTGTTAGAATTATGGTATAAAAACTTGAAAAATTATTTTTTGCATTCTCATGCAGCTATCACAGTGAAAATACCTTCTTGCTTAACATAGTATTAAAGGTAATCTGTGGCAACATATCCTTCAGTGAATTTATTTTTGGCTTTCAAGTTGTATTTTTAATACCTTCTAATCTTCCTGATCAATTAAAATACATTGTGCACCCTTGATTTGATTTAAATGATAAAGTCATGACTAAGTTTTCTGTAAAGCTAAAGATAAACAGTTTCTGAAAAAGACTTGAAAAATAAAAACCAAGCATATCTTTCCTTCACAATTTAATTTGAAAAGTTCCAACCCAATGGTTCTCATTAAGGGACATTATTCCATACAGTTTGAGAACGAGATCTTTTAATAAATAATTTACATCTAGGTAGATATCTAAATGGAAGACTATTGATTAATTGATAGCTTCACCTTCACAACATCAGAAAGAAAACCATTACCTTTTGCCTAGTTGTCAGAGAGCTGATCGTGGCAGTGGTTGAACTGAGCAGAAATCGCTATCCTTTTTCTCTCCCCATAAGTTATGAGGTCAGTTGGGTGTGAAATCTGTCTCCTGTCCCTCCTCTTTATTTCTCTCTTGTCAACTAAATTTTTGTATTGTCCTATATTTTTTAGTATTACTACTACTGGTAATGATATTTTGGATAATGAAGTGTGCTATTGAAATTTATTCTTCTAGAAACCTCTTTTCTTGAATGTTGGTTCTAGAAAACAACTTTTCAGTGTGATTTTACTCTATACCATTACCCATTTCAGATGAGAAAACTGGCAAACAAAAGGTTTATTGTTTAGTTCCAGTATTTGTGATCAAGATATGACCAGAATTCAGTTCTCTCACTTTTTCACATGGTATTTTTTCCGAGGTGGGGCCTCGACTTTAATTAAACTAACTAAATATTTTGTTGAAAGCATCATTCTTGTCAGGGAGGGACCTTGAATTCAGCTCTTTCTGCTGTCCAGCAAGGTCACTCTTTTCATGTCATTCGTAGCACTCTCTGAGGCAAAATAAGATTAACTATTGATTGAGTTTGAGGCAGTTTTTCCCAGGCCTCGCAAAACCTACCTGTCACCAGCCTAGACTTGTTGGGATCTTTTGCCTCGTTATCAGTGACTTTTTTCTGAGTCAGCAAGTACAGAGTTAAAGTTAACTGAGAATTTTAAAGAGAAGCGAATTAGCAGGCAGTGTTTAAAATATAATACACATCTGATACTGATATATGCATAGCTATGATTAAGAATTGTGTATCTCAGAATCATGTATACTGTTATCACTTGGAATAGCATATAATGTAAATGAGGTTAGTAAAAATTTTTGTATTCAAATTAGAGGCATTAAATAAATTTTAGATCATTTGCATTTCATCAATTTTATTTGGAAATACATCTGAGTTCAGCTCAGAATGAATTCAAGATATAATATTTAATTCTTATTATTGCTTCAAAGTTTAAAAATTCTCCAGCTAATACCTGTGAAGTCCTTGGGATTTACTGAGGTGTATTTGTCAGTGTTTTCATATCTACTGTGCTTTTGACTAAATGAGTAATCAAATAAAGAACAAGCTGCAAGAATGAGTTTGTTTTAGTGGGTGAGAAGAACCATTCTCTAATTCTTCTGCAGATTACTGGCTATTTTTCTACATTGTTGATGTACTTTGAGTTTTGATAACTCAGCTTATTCAGTTTTTAAATTGTGTGTTATGATTCTTTGTATGCTTGAGAATGACTTTTTATCTTTGTAGAGCTCAAATCAAAGTTTTAAAAATATTTTTACCAAAAATTTTAAAAATACATACAATTTGACTTATGCAAATTTTATTAAAAATTTTTATTAAATAGCAATTATTCTTTAGAAGTTAATCTTTGTTATATTTGAGTACTTTATCTGAAGGTCATTTGAAAATAATAATTTGTAGTGTTTACATGACTAATTCGTAGTTTTTTCCATACTTTTCTTTCTTGCTTAAGTAATATTCTAGAGACTTAGTGAATTGCCTTTAGGAATAATATTGTGGCTCTCTCTATTTGCCTATCTAGCTACCTACTTACCTACCTACTTACCTTACTTACCTACCTACCTATCTCATAAAGAATTTGCAATTGTTAGTTATTAATTGACTATAGATGTTAGTCAGTCATGAATGATGTTTTCATCTTTCTAACATTAAATTCCTACAGAAAATATGGAGAAATGTACACATTTTATTTAGTCTAAAAACACTCAATGGGGGCCTCCCCGGTGGCGCAGCGGTTGAGCACTGCGCTGTGGAGCTGTCGGCAGCGGCGACGTGAGCTCGACGCCCAGCCAGGGAGAATCCCACATGGTGGGGCAGACCTCTCCTGCCTCACCCGCTGCTCCCCTCAGCAGTGTACTTCTGATCTGCCTGTTCTGCTCCCCACTCTGTCTCTAGTGAACCCTCTTGCCGCCCCACGCCTCTGGCCTGTACCCCAGCTTGTATGTAAAAAAATAAAATAAAATAAAATAAAATAAAATAAAAAAATAAAAACACTCAATGGGCCAAAATTTTCTTTTTGTTAATCTAGCAAATGATTTGGGAGCTAGAAAACTGATTTCCCTCTAAGTCATTATTCCTTTAGAGTAGAAAGTTTCCCCTGTTTGCATTGTAGCAAATAATAATTTTCCTTTAATTATCAAGAGGCCTATTTTTATCAACTTCTCTTTTTCTTCAACTGAACATTCAAATTTAACAGCATAAAGTTATTTATTTATAACATACATTTGTTATTTTTTTCTTTTCCTCTAAGTGGATTTTAAATATCAGAAGACTTATGCTTCCTCTCTTGAAGTAGTGTTAGGCGTAGGAACAGAAATAGTATAATTACCTAAAAATTATTGACAAATAACCAAGGATTACCATGTTGCCTCTGACATGAAGTATAAGAACCACAATAATACAATTAGGAAATGAGAAAGTTTCAGTTGAGGAGGAAGGAGAAAAATTTTATAAAGAAGATAAAATATTTTAGCCATAAAACAAGACAGGGTACTACAATATGGATATAGAAAACAAACAAACAAAAAGAAGTGATGAAAATTAGAAATTTAATGAAGGAATAGATAAATAGAAATGAAAGACAAAATTGAGAAAACCTCTCAGAAAGTAGAGCAAAATACCAACAAGATTGAAAACAGGTAAGAAAAGAACTTTAGAAACTGAGTTTAGTTGATCTAATATTTGAAAAATATTAATTCCATAGAATATTATAAAAGGAAATAAAGCATTATTTTTGTAGAATATATTCCCTATAACCACCCCCCCCCAAAAAGTTCAGATTATAGTGTTTCTGACTTTCCAGATTCACAGCAAAGGATACCAGCTCCCATCACAAAATTTCATAACTGTGGGGACAAAGAAAAAAACAATATCATTCCAAGGATAAGAGAAAAGATGGGTCTATGAAAAATCATCAGAATAACTCTGGACTTTTCGAGAATAACACTGAAAGCTAAATTGCAGTGGAAAACTGACTTTAAAAAAACCTCTGAAGAAAATTAATTTACAAATGTAAGCTTAAACTTAGCCACACTATCAGTGATGTGAAAATCAAGGATATTTTTAACCATTCACGCTCATGTAATGTATTTCTTTATCTAATAACATATTAAAATCTGTGTGCCACCAATCAAAGGAGGAGAAGAAGAATAATGAAGCCACGAAATTCAACACAGAAGGGAAGACCACAAAATAAAAACTGTGCACCATTTGTACACAGAAATCAGCTGAGAAAGGTGGTCAGCAGGCTCCAGGAAAAATTCCTCTTGAAGCAGATGAAGTTGATAGAATAACTGACACTGGTGAACCTCTAGAAGAAAGAGTTAGTAACTGATGAAGAGTTTAATTGATGATGAGTGTAAAGACAACCAAGCAAATACATAAAGCAAGAAGTATGCATTAATTAAGGAAAACTATGGAAAGAGAACACTGATTACAGACAGTAAGTCTATTACATATATCATTTTAGAGTAAAATGTGTTGTCATAATCGTATATACTCTGGATATTAATCTAAACAAGTTATAATACCACTGCTTGAGATAATATGGGATGGGACATGGTAGAATGGTTCTGAGTTTGGGAGACCCAATTGGGAGGAGTGAGCTCTAAATGCTCATCTTGTGTAGTGTTGAGGAAATAAATGATATTTGAAACTCGAATAGTAGCAAAAAATGATGTTATATGGATATATGACCAGTTATGCCAAAATAATAAGTTAAATAGTACAAATAAAAGCATATTGTTTAGCGACATGGTGAAATATGCTAAAATAACTGGCTAAAAGAGATTAAAATTGTTACCATGGGGAAGGGAAATGGGGAATAAAGATGGGGATTTGCTGCTTTCATAGGAAACTTTCTAGACCTGTTTGACTCTTTTAAACTCTTTGGAATTATAAATTTTATTTAAAAATAAGCAAAAGAAACATAAGAATATTAAGACTAAACAAAAGCTACTGAACAACGTGCACTGGAAGATATGCGTAAATCTCACAACTAAAGCAAATAAAGAACATAAGCTACATATGGAACTTTCAATTCCTTGAAAAAATTAACATGGTGCTTATTTGCGTACTAAAGAGCTTCATTTTGATGTTGCCTTGGAAATATTTGAATTTTGGTAGCACTTTGTATGCTTTAATTTTTTCTTATTTACATTTCATATGCATGTTAGTTTAACATGTGTTCTTGTAAGCCACCACGAAATTTTCTGGAGACAAAGCAGAATATAAATAAATAATACAGATAGGTAAATTAAAGATTGAAAATTAACACATATTTTAAAAAAGGGGGGGCGGAAATTAAATGACCAGTATCAACAACTGAAATAAAGATTTGGGAAGTGGAAAAGATGAGCAGACTCAACAGAATATTATCTAATATTATTTAAATAATGGTTTGAATGACCATGATGTGGTACCTTTGTGTTTTGAGTTGTTTCAGACACAAAATATGCTCTTCTTTATTAAAGCAATTGATTTCGTGCATGAAAGAATTTACTCCATTTAATAATTACAAAATAACACAAGGCAGAAACCAAAATTGTGCAATAAGTGAAAAGAGTAGTGGAAGGAACACTTCATAAGGATTACTTAAAAAAAAAAGTGAACATTTCATGGAGAGCTGTATTTAAGATGAGGGTTAGGATAGGAGGAATTACTGGCTGGGGATTAAGCTGAAAAGATTTGCAGATGATGAGTAGGGAAATATGGATGAAATTCAAACTGGAATAGAAAGCACATATAGGCCGATCATGGAAAATAAAATGGTGTAGGTGGGAAAAATGATACAGATGGGTCCGGATTATTGAAGATTGTGGCTTTTAATATAGCATTACCAGATGCTATTACAGGTCCTGGAAATGGATGATGAAAGAGATTTGGGGGAAGACTAGCAAATAGGTAAATGAAAAATCAGAAGGGGAAGAGTTTGGTGACAATAAAATCAGTTGGAGATTATATGAGTTGATTAAAGACTTCATTAATGTAGAATTGGGGATATGGGTGTAATGAAAGATATCTGAGAATTTGTGATATTATTTATATTTTATATTTATGAAATACAGTCAGAGGGAAAAGATGGTATCATTAACTAAAGCCGGTAATTTCAGATGGAGATACTAGTGAAAAACATTTGAAGACAAATTATAAACCTGTAGTTAGTTAATATGGACATATTTATAGAAGTCCTTCTCATGCTTTATACTTCGGGTATGCTATTCTTCTAATTAATCACTATTTTAGAACATATTTAGTTGGAACAACTTTACAGGCAGAGGCTGGGAAGTTACACAAAACTTCTAATGTGAAGATAAAGAACTACAACAAGTTAGGGAACAGCTGTAACTATCCACAAAATTCATAGCCACTCCCAAGCAAATGAAATCTTAAGTAGTTACAATATTTCTCAAACTCTACTTGTGCAGAAAATGACTTTATTTTGTACGTCTGTGTAGCTCACATAGGCATGGCTAATTTTTCTGTTGGTGGGTGTTTGCAAACTATCTTTTGTTCAATCTCTTTTAATGTCTGTGGATTTGCCATTGCAATGATACCTCTACAAATAAATCCATTAAAGTGCCTTCTATACATATAATTACTTTGATTTCCCTTGTTTTTGTTGTTGAAAAATGTTAAAACTATGAGTTCTTTATGATGACACAGGTTAATTAAGCCGGCAGTGACATTATCTCATAACTGCAATTGTAGTGGTAGACATGGCAAAAATTCTATTTAAGATTTTAAATATTTATATTGCAACCAATAAGCCTAAATAGTCTGAATTGTGCTACCGGTATGGGAAAAAGGAGGAAGCAGAGTAAAGAATGATGTGGGGAGTGGGGAGGTGAAGAGTGGGGGAGGGAAGTTACCTCTCTGCCAGGCATCTAAGTATTATGTAAACTGCAAGGAGAGTGAGCTTTTTTGAATATTTGGCTGCAAAGTAGGGACTTTTAACTTACAACATTGTGTTTCCTTTTATTTGGACAGTTTGTCTAAATTTGGTTTATTCAGTATAGCCCTAGAGTTTTAACTAGATGAAATAATTATAGCTTTATTTTCCCCTGAACAATAACAAATCAAGCAGACCTGAAAGACTTGTGTTTTTCTATTTTTTCTTTTGTGCATTTGTGAGTAGTATGAAACCAACTGCTGCGCTCCTCTGGTGGTAGCAAATATTTGTAATTTTATCAAAAGTGTTACTGAAGTTTGACTTGTTTTATATTTCGCAGTCCAGATAGAGAAGGACATTGCCTCAGACCAATGATCAGGGTGGCTATCTGTGGCGATTAGGGAAATTCGCACTAATGCTCCTTGTGGCATATGATGGAATAGAGCTCACCTCATTTCATACGTGTGCAGCATGTGCCCTAGTAAAGTGCTGTTCAGCTGGAAATTTTAAGAATTTATACTTTGGCATGCTTGTTAGTACTAGGTTTGGGTAAACCAATCCCTCCCGCCCTCCCTCCTTCCCTCCCTTCCTCCCTCTATCTTTCCCTCTGTCCTGCCTTCTTTCCTCCCTTCCCATGGCTGCTTGTAGGTCACAGTTTAGGGTAGATTTCTTGGTGACACTGTGTCTCTGCCTTTTCTACCTGTTCTGGTGTGGCCCTTTTGCTCCTTGTTGTCCCTTGTGTGCGCATCTCAGATCTTTTTCAGAGAAAATTATTCCATGTATAATTGTGTGTTTGGTGTGTCTGTCAGAGAAGTGAGCTCGGGAGCTTTTAAATGCCATCTTAAATGGTCTCCTAAACAGATATTCCCAACCAGAGATCAGAGAGTATGCGAAGGCGAAGACATGCGGAATAGCTTTTCATAGCGGTAAACATCTGTCAAGAGGAGGCAGAATAAGGGACGTGATCACGCAACTATGACTGGCACAAGATGGCAGCAGGAGAACTGGTGCTGAAATTTGTGGTACCAGTTTGAGCTCCCGTAAATAAGAGGATAGTTTTCAGGAGAAAGTGTTCTGAGGCCCTAGAATGATGTGCTTATTCATTTGTTCAATCATTCATAGCCATTGACAATCATTGAGCATCTGTGTTTTTAGATGTTCTATTTTGCCACTATAATCCCAGGTATTAAAACTTAAAACTGATATTTCACTGACATCCAGCCTTTTGTGGTTAGAATATTTAGCTATATTAGTTTTCCAATAAAACATACTATCCCCCAAATTTCCCTACTTGCATGTATTCTCTCTCAAGTATTTTATCTTTCGTAAACATCTCTTGTATGTATTATCTCTGACAGACTGAGCTTTCTGAAATATGTATCTATAAACCTTTATAGTATATACCACTGTATTAAATTAAGAAAAAGTTGTACCGTGGCATTAACAACCTCACCATAGTCCCCCAACCTTATCTCTCTAATGACAAAATATTCTTTTTTTCCTAGAACTTGGTCTGTACTCATTCTCTGAATACTTAAAATTTTGCATTCTAGTGATTGCTTATACCATCTCCATTTCCTTGCATAACCTCTAATTGAATCACTTAAAATGTAAGATTTTTCCAAGTAGAAATAGTACCTCCTTTATGAAATCTCTTCCTCTATAGTTAGCTATAAATGACTTCTGATCATTTGAACTCATACCACATATTAACTCCAGAGCCAATATATATTGTGTTGCTTACATTTGTGTGTCAGTAGATATCTACCTATCCCAATGGTGGAGCAGTAGTTGACCACCAATAATGTTAATTTCCTCCTACCTAACATCCTAATGTTATCAATACCTAGTATCGCTTTATTTCCTATAGTAATCCAGGTAAGTGCTCAGTAAATATTTGCCAAACAACTGGATGAGATTACTGTGTGGAACCTATTTAATTGGGTGCAAATAGTGGTCTATTCTAAGACCTAACATTTTCCCTTGGAAAATGTACAATATTTCTATATTAACCTCTGAAAACACCATACTCACAACACATCAACCTCTTGCCTAGAGATGTTATTTTGGGCAAGAAGTCTGGTGATTTCATGAGATCCAAGAGGGCTTTCTGAGAGCTGTCTTTGAAGCCCCTGCAAAAGTTATCCTAGCAAAATTTCCCACACTAATTAAATATGGCAAAGCTGGCTTAAATGGAGATTAACCTCTGGGCTTAAGGGTAAGTTGACGTCCTCCTTTTATTTAAAATAAGTCACTTCTCAGTGGGTTGGAAAGCCAAATAAGGTAAAAAAATTGAATTCACTGGAGGCTGTGTGTAAAGAAAGGTATGCAGCAGCAGCATCTATTCTCCAAAGACTTAAATTTAATCCAATGATAGACAGTCACTGAAAAAAAAAGCAAAATGAGTATTTACAAGAGAAATAAAGGGCAGGAATAAATTCTCAAGCATGGAGAATAAATAATGATGATTTTATGACAGATGTTTATCTTATTTAATATTTACATTTCATTAGTGGTTATATTAAAATATTCTTGTTTTAAAAATATTTTTTATCCAGCAGGTATTCAGGGCTGAGGGAAGGAAGGTGTTTTCCAGCAATTACTTTGTTAGCTATCAATCAGTTGGAAACATTTTATTATGTTCTATGCATGGTGAAAATGATTTATCTTGTAAAATCTGATTTTTCAGACACAGTTCAGAAAAGCAAAGACTTTGGGGTCCTTGTTAGGCCATTTATTTATGTCTAAGACGAAAATCTGAGGTCTGAGTCCTGCTCAGAATTCATGAGAACCTGTATGTGCTATTCCAGTGTTTCATCCACAGTCCCACCAGCACAGAGATTCAGGGAGAGACGCCAACAAAGGGCCCTCAGCTGAAAGTCCCGTTCCAGCTTCCATAGTTCCTTGACAACAATCTTATTTATTATGCAGTAGAATCTGGCAATTATAATAAAAACCTCCTTTTTTTTAACCTTTAAATTTTAATTTTATCTACCCTGGATTTCTGATCTTTACATTTCTCTATGTCTTAAATCTTAGTGACCACTGCTCTTTCATGTTTTCACTTCTCATACTCAGTGAAACACCTCTCAATTGGGAAATCTCACACAAGTGTGAGTTCCCAATATGTGCCCTTACCTTTGATCCCTTCTCTAAAGAACCAGACAAATTAGCAAGGGTTGAAAATGGGACTTGATCCCAGACCTATAAACCCTAAAGCCAAAGCTCTTAATCATTTTGTTCCAGGCTAATACTATAGCTTACACATCATTGCTGATATTTATTGGTTATCTACTATGCACCAGGTGCTGGGTTAGATCTTTTATATCTGTTGTGTTCAACTTCAAGTCTGATTCCATTTCACGGATGCAATTGTATGCTGTGGAAATGCTTTAAAAAAAGGTATAATGACTAGTCACTCACATTTTGTCATATGGGGTGTCATAATTTACTTTAATTAAAAAGTGTCTCAGAGGTAGACATAGTTCTGCAGCACGTTAACATATTGTCTTCCTTATAAGTTCCTTTAAAGCAGAACACACAAACCCAATGTCTGTGTTAGTAGAACACGTAACTTAAATGAGTAAATAAGACTTTAAGATGTTATGGACTACTGAGGATTATGAAATAGTGAGTTTATGCCCCATGTGAAATCATGGGGGGGCTTCATTTTGATGACACTTCACAGTAATTGGAGCATGCACATTCGTGTTACCAGCTTACATTCCCTTAAACTATCACATCCTGACTTTCTTAAGCAAACAGTGTAAGATAGAACAGGTAAACCAAAAAGTGTCTATTTCCACTTGGAGATGAATGTGAGGTAATTGGATTGCATGTGTTCGTATTTATGCCCTTGAGACCAGTCTGCTGATGTTCAGGATGATCACTTTCAAAGTCATGGCTTTGGCTGAGTTTTATCTTATAGGAAGTCATGATTCATGTGTACCTTAGTACTTTCTCATAGAAGAAAGATACGCCTGAATTGGTTCCTTTCTTTATCAGCAGAGTATAATGCACAGTTGGAAAACATCATGGTTGCCTTGCCATCAGAGGCTTCCCGAGATGAACTACAGGCTGGGCAACATGCTCTCGCCCTCACTGTAGAAAGTCCTAGGTGAATAACTTGCCATTTGGCCTTTCAGCGCTGGCAGATGGGACTTCATTGTTTGGAAGTTTCAGTTTGGAAAATGCAGACATTAAGGGTTAATCTACATTTTAAAATAGTTGTCTCTGGAGCAAATTGTGCTATATATGAGAAACCTGTGTGGAGTTCTGGGTTTTCTCTTTATGTTAGCTTTGGCAGGACCAGCAGCCTGTTTTGATGATAAAGCCAGCATTTGAAACCTGTATTTTACATCACAGAAAAACTAAGCAAATTTAAAACACTCCACATTTGCCTTTTGACACCCCATAACCAAGAGATGAACTTTAATTTCTGGGAGGCCTCCCAGTGATTAATTCCTTTCCATTTAGGACGTGAGAAGAATGAGCCGTATGTTACAGTTGGTCTTCTGTCCGTTTCCGAGAGAGCTGTGCCAGGACATGATGTGCACTCGCGTTCTGGCACCAGGCTTCACTCTTCTCACCCAGCACAGAGCCAGCTCACAGATCCTCTTCCGCACAGAGACTCCAGACACGCAGCCTGAATTTGAAGGCGGCCTCCTAAAATGTGGCAGGCACATTCTTCCTCTTCCGATTTGGAGCCCATGGTGTGGGGCTAGGACCTCTCTCAGCTGCTGGCAAAACAGCCTTGGGAGAGCTGTATTTGTTAGCTACTCTTACAAGCAATCTCTGAGAAGGTGAGGCTTAGCACCATAGGGCTGTTTCCCAAATGTTTTCTGTTTCCTGTAAGTACTGTTAAGAGGAAACTGTTATGTTTCTCTTTTCACATTTTCATTAAAGATCACATACTCTTGGAGGGGACAGTATTAAAACTAAACACCTTTGAAGCCTTACTTGTTTCCTGCATTGTCCCTGAGACAGAAGTGACATTCAATGAGTTGTGACCACCAAATAATTTTGCTTCTCTCCCCTTTAAGGTGCATGGTTGGATTGCAATTACTGCTCCCCATGGCCATACAACTTGTCCTGGAAAATAAAAATCAAGCAGAAGTGACGTGTTAAGGGTCAGTAAGTCATTCACTGTTTCTTCCTCTTGCTCCTCCGAAGATTGAAGAAGGTGCAGAAAAGGATTCCTAAAACCTGATAAAAAGAGAAGCCCTGCTCATCAGTGTTAGGCAGGTAGCATAAGTAAGAAAAGCATGTTGATGTGCTAACCTTTGAGATTTGAGGATTGTTTGTTACCCTGTTATAACCTAGCCCACGCTGATTGTTGGGTCTTGTTAACTAAAGAGTACAACCAAACAGTACAGAGCCGGGTTCATCTCTTTCTTGTCTCACTTTCTCTTTTAGTTATTAAAATCAGGTAATTTTCCTCTGTGTGGATAAGAGACAGAGTCTGATTTAGAAGGTCCACCATATGCCAACTTTTCTCCTTGTAACAGAGTTGAGGTATTAAAGCCTAAATCAAGAAGTGAGATGGGGGCCCTCCCTGGTGGCACCGCTAGTTAAGTCGCAGCACTATGAAGCTATCCAGAGCCACTGCAGAACGAGTTCAATCCCCGGCTAGGGATCTTCCCACCTGGTACAACAGACCTCTCCTGTCTCGCCTGCTGCTCCCCTCAGCAGTACATTTCAATAGATCCGCCTGTTCTGCTCCCCACTCTGTCTCTGGTAAATCCTCTCACCCACCACACCTCTGGCTTACACCCCAGCTCTTGTATGCATAAATAAATAAATCTTAAAAAAAAAGAAGTGAGATGGGAGAAACTGCAATGTTCTCCAACTAGAGTCACTATTAATCATTGTTTATGTTCTTTTCTCATATTGATTGGGAAGCCATAAGAGGGAGAAGTGATGACACTATTCCCACTCCCAACATGTACAGAGCTTTGATGCCTTTATAGCACACCATGTAGTTACATGTGTAGATAACAAATATGCACATACTAGTTTTGTTGTTTCTTGAAAGTTCTGAGATGGTAGCAACCTAATGCTTTCTAGATGTGATAGGCAGGACTTTAACACAGGTTCTAAGTTTCTAAGCTCCATGGGGTCTAATGCCCAAATTCCTTTCCTTTTAAAAGAAAATATCATGAGTGAATAAATGAAATCTCACTCCCATGGCTAGGTTACATAATATATTGGAAAAAGTAAAGTGACTTTCCCAATGCAAATACCTTTTCTTCATTTATGTCAGTGGATGGATGTGTTATATTCTATGCAAAACTAGTTTAATTAAGAGTTTGAAGCAGTCAAAAAGGCAATATGTGTTTAGTGAAGATTTTTAGGTCTGTTGTAAAGAAAGATGAAAGGAACCCAGAAATTCACTTTGTTATTCAGGATGAACTTTGTAAATTTGATTGTCTTGAGAGTTTAGTGGACCACAGAAGTTATGAATAACTTCAAAACTGGAAGTGATCTTTTCTCATAGGGTCAAGGCAGACTCATGGTGACACAGGACTTCCATGTTCCATCCCTCCCCCCCTGAGTAGTGCAGAACAGTGATGATGACAGAACTAGACCCCTGTGACAGTGAAGAAGTGACAGTACCAAGAGCTAATTTTGAGATGTGACAAAGAAGAGCCTTGTCTTTCAGCTCTGTGCTCTCTGTGGGAGAAAAGAGAAAACCCTTGAAAGACTGTTGCGTTTCAGTGGTGGCCAAATCATATTTGGTTGGGAAATTTTCCTTCTTCAGGGTGTGAAATCTGAATTCTAGCATTTGTAGTATGGCAGGAACCACTATAATGGATCCCTTAGGGCAGAAAAGAAAGCACTGGCTATTTTAAAATTTATCACTGAGAGGTGTCTAGGAAACAAGGTGCTGTTCTTCTGAAAGATAAATTGTAAAATCAGTCAATCAACTATATATTATTACATTTGTTAGCTATTAGTTACAAATAACTAGTAAATAGAATGCACTTGTAGGGTCTTTTAATAATACAAGCTTTTTTCATCAGTTTATACTTATTCACTTACAAACTTTAATATAGTCTTTCTGAAAGTCTTTTAACAGTTGTGTTTTGGGAATTTCTATTCTTGCCCTTATCTGCATTTTTGCTCTGGGGAAGAAAATTAAGATTGCTACATCTCACCTTGGTTGCACCCTCCTACAGTGTTTGTGTGAGGGCTGAGTCTCAAAGAGCCTGGGTCATAAAGCAGTATCATGGGCACAACGATTCCTTGTGTCTGATGCTCTGTCCTACAGGAAAAATGTGTTCATCTGGGAGTGTCAATCAATTCATGATGAATTCAGAAGACTCTGCCCTTGACTTTTCTGCATTATCCAGGGAAGTCTCAGACTGCCTAGTGGTGATGGTGGTGAAGAGGTGAACAGGGTAACCCTTGTCCTCTGAGTGCTCAGAAGATAATATTTATTGTGAAAAAGGGAAAATGTGGCCAATGTTATTTTATTTATTCTCAAAAATGATTCTTTTTCTTTAAGAAAGAAGAAAGCCAACTCCCGGTGTTACACTTCATGAATTGTTGAGTAATTTGTTTTCTTTTATATTCAAATTAGTTGGTGCTATCTATATTTGCAATGAAAATTATTACTGATTTTATAGCACTACAGATGAATGTATATATTCTAAATTAAGTTCATGTGGTTTTAACCAGATTTAACATGTGATCATGGAACAAGTACAGTAGTTCCCAATTTAAGTCTTAGGGTTTCCTATAGATTTTGTATTTCCTTTATTTTTCTCTCATTTTTCATCAAAAGATACCATAAAAGAAGTCCAGAAAAAGTAAATGTAGGAACAAAACCTAGGAATAACTCATAAGAAAATGGACTCTAAATTATTTGAGAAAAAAACTTAAGCTCCTATGTTTAAATGAACATTTCCTTACATAAGGAAATGAAGGTTTTCATTTTACATTGCTCTCCTTTCTTGGAACTTAACTTTCATATCTGGAAGATTTATTAATACCAACACTTTTTGCATCTTTTCCCTCCCTCATTTCCCCACTGATATGCAAGGCCAGGTCCTCGTAACCCTGTATGTGCCCTGCTGTATTGATCTCCTAACAAAACTTGGGAATTTCAACTCTAGCCCTGGACTCCACTTTCAATTTAAGACTCTGTCGCAGCCACTGGAGTTCCTAGTCCCAACATCCTACTGCAGCCCCCTATCCCTGGGTAGTTGTTAATGTGCACTATGTCATGGGGATTCTTCTAAACTTGCTGCTCTGCAGTCCCTTTTGAGTCCTTATATCAATCATATCAGTTTTTTTTTTTTTTTTTTGTCTTGACTGTGGGCATAGATAATTATAAGAAAGAAAGTATAAGAAAGGTGCAGGGTCTCCCTGGTGGTGCAACGGGTTAAGTCTCAGCACGATGAAGCTATCTGAAGCCACTACAGCATGAGTTCAACCCCCGGCCAGGGAGCTTCCCACGTGGTGCAGCAGACCTTTCCTGTCTCTCCTGCTGCTCCCCTCAGAAATGTACTTCAGTAGATCCACCTGTTCTGCTCCCCACTCTGTCTCTGGTGAACCCTCTTCTCCCCTGGCCCCCAACCCTGCACCTCTGGCCTACACCTCAGTTCTTGTATGCATAAATAAATCTTTAAAAAAAAAGTGCAAACGACTTACATAATTTCTGACTGCTATCTGAGATATTATCTAAACATTAAATTTTATTTCTTCACATTCATTTCAGAAGATGGAGTTTGCAGATTCTACTTAAGTTTTCAGAATCTACTTTATTTAAAGGCAATATAAAGTTAGCTTTACATCTGAACTTGCTGAATAAATGTAGACAAAATTATAGGTATCCTCTGGGAATATGTTGAGAATTTACATCTCTGAGAACATCCAAAGTGGTTGAGGTCCAAATGCCTTTGTAACAGTCCCAAATAAATCCTTTCAAAATTTTCTCTCTTACTTTTAATTTTCATCTTATCTTGCACTCTTCCTCTAAATCAATGGATTCAATCTGTCCTCTTTACAGCTCAGGGCATTGCAGAACCCTTATAGGTCTGTAGCAGTAGAGAAGAAAGTGAAATGGTGCAAAAGCAGGTGTAAATTTTCTACAGTTTTCCCATTTACTCTTTAGTCAAAGTAGCTGTGTTTTTCTTTCCATTTCATTTTATTTTCTCTATTTTGCATATTGGATTTGAATAGAGGAATATGATTCTTGCTATTTCCTCAAGTAATCATCCCAATCTTTTCGTCATTCCACATCAAAATTTCTTGAAAAATATATCTATAATACCCTACTGAAATTGTCCCTTTGAGGGTCTCAAATATCACCTGAGTTTTCTAATTATGTTGTCTTTATCGTTTACAATTAACTTGACACCAATTATGAGTCTCCCCATCATTTAGACTCTGTCTAAATGATGAGACAGAGTCTCACACAATTTCCAGGATATAGCCATATATTTTGAATAGTTTTTACTCCACTTTTTTTTCCTGAACTTTATTTTCCCACATATGTCAAGTATGAGTTGGAAGTTATTGATCAAGTGATTTATTGAAAGTGTTCCCAGTAGAAGGGGAGAAGAGATGAATAATAAGGCAGGAGAGAAAAACAACTGAGAAATAATATGGCTTCAGTTGGAGAGTAACTTCAGTTTGATCCTATAGAATGATCTGGAATTTGAATTGCAACACAATTTTCTTTCTGAGACAAAGACCTGGCCTTTGTGTCCACACTTTCAGTCAACAATTGGCAATGAGAAGGATATTCCATCTAGTTAAGAGAATCAGAAAAGCTTCTCATGGGCATCCGCTACACCTTCTCTGGCTATGTTCTTTTCCTGGTTGTCACATCTCCCTTAAGGTGTTGTACCTTACCTGTCTGCCACATGCATGTCAGCAGCATCTGATCCCAACTGCAGATCATCAGTTCATAATTTATTATACACTGACTATCCTACAAGCTTCACAGTTCCAAAACTAAAATCATATTCACTTCCCAAACGAACTTTACTGTATTTGTAAATGGCATCATTATTTGCCATTATTGGGGTCAAATGATTTTAAAATGTATTCTTTCTTCCTCTGTCATCAAATGATATGTTATGCTTTCTTCTTTATCTATCACTAATAATTCCTTCCCAACCACCAGTGATCTTGTTATCTTCATGCTATTATGGTTCATTTATAATATTTTCTTCATTTTTAATGCTTTTCTATTCATCTGGATATTTGAACATGGAAGAATTGATGAAATGAGGGATTTAATGATGCTGGAATTCCTTTCTCTGGTCTATTGATTTCAGCTATACATTCCTTTCATTAATCTTTGAACAAGTCATTGCTATGTTGACTTTTCCAAGTGCAACTTCTTTAACGTCTTGCTTCAGGCCAGTACTTTGTACCTTTCTAACTAAATAGAGTAATCTGTGTAAATATACATATTAGAGGTGGACAAAAGTTACATTAATATTTTGAAGACAAAGCCTTTATGCCTTTTCCCTCCTAACCTATTGCCATAGTTAAGAAAATATGACCCATGGTATATCAGTAAAGAAAATATTTGGGGGAAAATCTTATGGAACATCTAAATTCATCAAAAGTTTTAACAAAGCTAGTTCTCATGCATGTTTTATTCTTACCACTGCAGGATTGCCACATTTTTCCTGGTTAAAAATAGCCAGACATTTGTAAATATAACAGTGATCATAAGGCAATATCTTCTTAAAATAAAGACAGCTGTATATTCTTAGTTGAATCTAATATTAAGTATTTGCTTATAGCTAACTAATATTTTTATATATTTGATTCAAAGGATATTTTGTTACTTTCCTGCTTCCTAGGGCTCCTGCCCATAGGCCGGCTCTGCCTCGTATAGAGAAGAGATTTGGTTAATTCAGTGGAATAATTATACATTTGATAGCTGAGAAAGAGAATTAGAAATTAGAAATGAATGTTTGATTAATCCCAAATTGACAAAGCACAACTTCAGAGGGGAATTACAGTGGACATTTAGCAATTACTTTCAAATGATCAACAGGTACATATAAAGGTGCTCAAAAATCACTAACCATGAGAGAAATGCAAATCAAAGCCACAGTGAGTTATCAACTCATACCTGTTAGAGGGGATAATACTCAGTGAAACAAGCCAGAAAGAAAGAGAAAAATATCGAATGGTTTGACTTATAACAGGACTATAAGAAAACCAAATAGGAGAGAGACACTAAGCAGGTTGGGGGAGGGCCAGGGGAGAGGATAAGGGCACAAAATGGAGTAGAAAAGAACACAAGGGACCATGGAGATGGATCATGGGTGAATTGGTGGTGGGTTACCCAAGGGGAATACAAAATGTACAAGCCATAAATAACAATAAAAATATATATTTAATTAAAAAAAAGAATGACTATCATCAAGAAGACGAAAGATAACAAATTTTGACCATAAGAAAAAGATAAACTTTGTGCTCTGTTGGTGGAAATGTAATTGATTTAGTCACAACAGAAAACAGTATGGAGGTTTCTCAATATACTAAAAATAGAACTACTACAATAGGAACTAGCATTGTAGATACATTGATATAGCCACAGGAAATAAAAACAGGATGTTGAAAAGAAATCTGTATTCCTACATTTATTGTGTCATTATGCTCAATAGCCAGGATATGGAAATTTCTTAAATTTATACAATGTTGGATGTCAGTTAAGTCTCTCTATAAATTAAACATTATTTTTTATGCTGTGTATTATCAGTCGCATAGTGACCCAGGCATCAATGAAACTCTTTCCTTTTAAACTTTAATCAAGTTCTTCAGTTTTTATGAAATAGGTGACTGGGTTGGAGCAGCTAATCTGTGACTAATGGAAGTGAAATTCTCTAATTGATGTTCTTTTTATATTGATCAGAGTGATCAATTTCATATGAGTATTTTAACTAAGCTATTATCCCTTAACAAAGTGCAAAAGAGCCTATAAAATAATGAGGAACAGATAAGTAAACTGGGGTACATCCAAACAACAGAGTATTATTATTCAGAACTATGATTAAATGAGCTAGCAAGCCAAAAATAAATATGAAGGAAATTTCAATGCATATTACTAAGTAAAAATATTGTATGATTTCAACTAGATGACAGTCAGGAAATGGCATAACGATGGAGACAGTAAAAAAAAAAAAAATCTGTGGTTACCAGATGTTGGGGGAGGGGATAGGGAGGAATGAACAGGCAGAGCAGGAGGATTTTTAGGAAAGTGAAACTATCATGTGATACTATAATGATGGATACATGCCTTTATACATTTGTCTAAATCCATAGAATGTGCAAAACCAAGCGTGAACCCTAATACAATATAGGATCTTTGGATAATTTTGTGTCAGTGTAGGCTCATCAGTTGTGCCAAATATACCACTCAGGCAGGGAATGTGGGTAACTGAGGGGGCTATGCATGTATGAAGTTAGAGGTTATATTGGAAAGCTGTACACCTCTGCTTGCTTTTGCTATTCTAAAAATATGAGGTCTTAATTTAAAAAGTAAACAAATACAAATTATACAATGAAGGCTATGGTAAAATAATGAAGAAAACAGTTTCTAGATTTAAGAGAAAATTAGACATGGAAAAAGTGAGTTACTTGAAAACAGATCTGAGAAATTATTTAGGAAGAAACAGAAGAACACAAAGATGAAAAATATAGATGAAGGATCAGAAGTTTAGAAGATTCAGAGTAGAAATCTAATATCCAGATCCTTTAAGTCTCAGGAGCAAGAAGAGCATGGAGTAGATTAAATATTTGATGAAGAAATAGCTGCATATAATCCAGTGAAAGATTTCCATCCTGATATTTTTAAAACCCAACTGAAAGAGCACAAGGGACTATGGTGATGGTTCACGGGTGAATTGGTGGTGGGTACCCTATGGGGAATACACAATAATGTAAAACTATGAATAATAAATAAATAAATGAATATATATATATATATATATATATATATATATATATATATATAAATACCACCCAACTAAATCACAAGTGAGAACATTTTTAAAAATCTTTCTTAGATATACAATGATAGCTAAGAAAAAATAAAGAGACAGCTATAAAAGCAATTTGAGTATATTACCATTTAAGAAATAATGGTTACAGAAGAGCTTTCTCCTTAAATGCAACAATGAAAACCCAAAGCTAAAAGGAATGATGTTTAAGATGTTTTAGAAAAAAAATAAGTTTCAAAATTGAAATTTGATACCCAATCTTATAAACATACTTCAAAAATGAACATAAAATAAAAGTATTTTCATTGACCAAAAACACAACAAAAAATACAAATAACTATCAGCTTACACTAAGGAAATTTCTACAGGATACGTTTTAGGAAGAAGGAACAAAATCCCAGAGGAAGACCAGAAATATGGGGTGGGGGAGATGCTAACTATAAATGTAAACCTAATGAGTATTGACTGTTTAAAACATTAAAAATATTCTTTTATGGTATTAAGTATATTTTTGGTTTCATATCATTAAAATATCTGACAGCAGTAGTTTATGAATTAGGTGTTGATAAATGGATTGCAGATGCTCCAAAGTATTTATGTTGTTCTGAAATCAGGCAGAAGCGGTGTCTAGTCTCTTCGTGGTCGCCAACTGAAATCGGGCAGAACGGGCCTCAAATGCCCAGGCTCTGTGGCAAGAGCCACCAAAAAGCCCCAAAAGGCCAAAAGGCCAAATACAACAGAGGACAGTGCCTGATGAGAGGACAGGTCACTGCCTGTGGGTTCTCACCTGTGCGCACAATTGCAGGAGACTTCAGGCTACAGGAACAACAACAGCAAACATGGGGTGCTGGGTTAGACCAACAAACAGGCCTCTGAGACACCAGGCGCAGGCCTCTGGGGCTCCTTTCAGGCTATGTCAGAGACAGGACGGAGGCCCAGTCTCTTCAGAGTCCTTCGGCTTCTCTTCCTCCTCGGAGGGAGGCTGCTGGTGCTTCTTTTCTTCTTTCTTCTCTTCTCAGAGGCCAGGAACTGACTTCTCTCTTCTCTCTTCGGAGTCTGGAACTATCGTCTTTCTTCTCCTGGGGGCTGGTCGTGTCGTGTCTTCTCCTGTTCTTCTCTTCTCTTTCCCCCCCTCTTCGGTTCAATCCTTTTTTTCTTTTTTCTCTTTTCCTCTTCGGAGTCTGGAACCGTCGTCTTTCCTCTCCTGGGGGCTGGTCGTGTCATGTCTTCTCCTGTTCGGTTCAATCTTTTCTCCTTTTCTTCCTCTTTGGTTCAATCTTTTCCTCTTTTTTTCCTCTCTTTTTCTCCTTCTTTTCCTCTCTTCGGTCCCTCCAGTCCTGGCTTATATCCTCTCGCAGAGTACCATCCATAAGTCTGATTGGACCATGTTCAATCCTGGAGCTGAAAATATATTGAAAAAAATTACTGAAAAGTATTGAAAAAAGCTAATTGATAAGTGTGAATACTTAAACTTAGCACATGAGCAATGCCACAGGTGCTATGGTTGCCCAAGGTCCTGATCACTTATGGTTCGCTGAAACGTACCTATGATGGAAAACATGGACCAGTGTGCATGCTGCCAACTTAATATCACAGTACCTACATCTCTCTTTCTCCCTTTCTAAAGGAATTCTATGACTGTGAAACTTACTCCACTACAATAGGCACAGTATACTTTGTGCAAAGAATCTAACTATCACACTGGTACCTTGCAAGTAGTGAAAAATGTACTAGCCACTCAGTGCTCTAGCAAAATGACACTGCAGTATGTTTGACAGATTCTCAGAGGATTCATAATAGGATCAACCCAAAGTTTTGCATTGCAATGTTGACTCATCCATGCACACCCATAACGGCTTCTCTTCCTTCTGTGTTTTATAATACACCCAACCCCAGTTCTTTCTGGGAGTTCTCCCATGTAAGCTTCTAGCACTTAACTTCTTATCATAGTGTGACAGAGTGGTCTCCAAGAAAAGGGAGTGTTTCAGGTTCCCTGCCCCACCCAAGGGAGGGTGGAGCTGAGCAGGAGAGATAAGAAGCTGGTGAAAGAGAGAGAGGAGTCTGGAGAAAGAAAGAAGCAGGATGGCGAGCCAGAAGAGGCACAAGGAGCAGAGAGACATGTAAAGAAGCTGCACTTGCCTGGACTGATTGAAGCACATGTGGATAAGAGACCCGTGGGGAACTTAACAATGGGAACATTGATCTTGATTTTGATTTTGCTCTTTTCCCCCAAGACTTGTCTGGCTGTTCCTGACCCTTTTCTCTGGGTCCCTGCCTAAAGATGTTTTCGACTCCTGGTAGGCTTTTAGGCCTTGCTTTGGGCCAATCCCATTTGGGTGGATTTTTATCCACGAGGTGAGGGGTAACATTGAGTGCTTGATTTAAAACTATATTCTATGTCTTTTTAAATTGTATTAAAGTTTCTTTCCACTAAAGGTCTTATATGTTTTGTATTGATGTGGCAGATGGCAGAACCTATTTAGATTGGGCAGGTTTGAGGGTTTTGGGGTGCCCCTCTCCCTGCCCTGTAACAGTAGGGTCTCATGTTAGGAAAGCCCCAAGACAACTGCACCACTTTTTGCTCTAAAAAGCTGATTTGCAGGACCTGTTTCTGTGTTCTGTGGTTTTTTTTTTTTAAATTTATGCTCTTCTTTTATTTTTTTAATATAGTATTTTAAATTTTATTTTATATATGTTTTACATCATTCTTCCTTTTTGTACAGCACATACTTTCTTTATTCAGGTGTAGTTCCCCTAAAATTCCCATCACCAATTCACCCATGCACCATCACCATAGGACCTGGCTCTGGTATAAGATTTCTTGACCATCAGATGACAAAGACCCACTTTTTAATTGAAGTAATATTGCATTGCATCATCGCATAAATTTCTGTTTAATCATTGAAAAGCAATATGTACATCTGGCACATTAAATTCACCTCTAATAGTCAATTGTCTCCAAACACTGAAGACCCCAATTGTTGATGGTAAATGTGCTGTGAAACATCTTTTGTGTATGAAATATCACAATTCCTTAGACTAGCACTGTGTTGGGAAGGGATAAAGTATTGGTTGGCAGAAGGAAAGTTCTGGCTTTTGAATTAGCTCTAGCATCTAAGCAACAATGCTTGGCAATTATAAGCAACGTAGAGCTAGACTGACCTAGAGGCCCTGAAGAAGGATATAGTTACATTTACTTCAGTAACTAAATCCAGAAGGATTACGTGGAAATACTTAAAAAAATCCTAATCTGCTTCCAAAGTTCTGAATAAACTGTAAAATCAGATCCCCGGAATTTTATAAAGATGTCAGAGGTACAAAAGAGTGAATGTGCTCCGAGCGGGGCTATTTGACTAACATCAGGATCCTGATGGGGAAGTGAAACCAAGGCCCATAACGCGTTCGGGTGGGCAAGACGGGCTCTTCCCTACCATTGGCTATGTGGCTAGCGCTGTTGGAAAAGTGCGCCTGCGCGCCAGAAGTTGCAGCCTGTGGGCAGCCCCTCCCTCCCCAGCACCAGCGGGGCCTGAGCTCAAATCCCGACGGGAGTTTCCTGCTGGCTGCGCAGAGTGCTCCCTCCAGGCAGTATCTGGCTTCCGTGCAGCCTCCAGGAGCGCTATAGAGAGGGCCAGAGCTGGCGGGGCTTGATGGCGGCCCTGTGCTAGCCTTTTTATATTTGGCCCCTTGATGTAGAATGGACTGATGAGAAGCAAGCAAGTTCATCAGCTCATTAGTTAATTATTCAGGTCACTTTTGAGAGCTGTTAAAAACGTGTATCTGAGCCAGAAACTGCCTAGGTGCTGCTGCTTCCATAGCTGTCTGGTCTAGCATCTGGTGTTTTCCATCCCGACTTTGAGGCTGTGCCTGTGGGCTGCTGCAGCGCCATCTCAGCGGTCCGCAAGTGAGCACCTCCAGCTGCAGTGAGTCGGATCCCTGCATCTCCTTGCTGGCTGCTCTGCTCCAGGCCCTCATTCGTGGGATGGCGCCATCTTGAACCAGCGACCTTTTGTTTGGAACTTCTGGACCCTGGCCATTATCTAAGGTGAGTTACCCAGCCTCTTGTGGCCTTCGAAACTCTTTGTTTTCCTTGTTTGTTAAGTAGCTCCCATTGTTGTTCCTGAGCCTGAGTGGTCTTGCAATTGTGCGTGAGTGACCTTTCCTCTATTGGGCACTCTTGGACTTGCTACAGCCCCCACATAGTCCTGTTTCAGAAGGTGCAGAACTTAATATGTGGCAGGGGAGAATGTAGATATGTTTGAAAACCTTTCCTCCTTGGATGTTCCTAAATCCTCCAGGCCAGCATACAGGCCTTTCATTTGCTAGAGGAGAACAGTCTCACATGCACTTAACTGTCAGAAGCTAGATGGATGTAATTACTGAGTGGTGAGGCTAGAATGACTCAGTTTCTCAGAGATCAATGGCTAAAAGACTATGGAGTTCCTAGAAGCTAAATGACAGGCAGCCAACGAAGGTATTTCCTAACTAATAAAACTGATCACGAGAAGGTGAGTAAAAGGCTAATGCTAGGCACCACAATGGAAGTCTTCTTAACCAGTCCATTAAGTCTACCTTGTCATTTTCAATTTTCCTTAACTAGTGCTATAAGATTCTGTCACACGTAGCACTTTTAAGATTATAGCTTTCTTTGTCTATGTGTTTCTTTAAAATTATGTACTTAGCCCACTAGAATGTAAATTTCACAAGGCTATTGGGGGAGGCCTCTATTTGGTATATTGATACATCCCAGAACAGTGATTGTCACATAGGAGGGACTTGAACTTTGGTTAATAAAGTAAATCTTCTCACTGCCATAGAGATTTTTTTCTGAGGGCATAGTGCAGTACAGTATAGTACAATTGGTCAGTTGTAAGGGATGATTTAGAATGAAGGTCCATGAATCTCGTGGCACTGTAGAGACATTGTCCATTCCATTAGTGAAGTGTGAGTATTCTCAGGAAGTAGTCCTGGCAGGCTGGGTGTGCAAAGCATAGTTAAACTTTATTCCTAGGTAATTTGTTTGCAATAGGTTTGTGGAACCAGGACTTGAATTGTGTTCTTGTAAGTATTTTTTTTTTCGCTTTATCCTCTGGAAGGTGATTCATTTTACTCTGTTTTATTTTAAATATCATTGTAATATTTAGAAATTCTTTAAGGAAAAAAAATGGGTTCCATGTATAAGTATTAAATAACGATCTTGCAAAATGAATCATTGGTAATGGACCTAGCATTTGGAAAGGGTTAATGCACTATCCAAACAGGCTAACATACTCTGAGAGAGAGATGTACTCCAAAGACCTGAGTAATGACACCATTAACCTTTCCTAGCATAGCTGTGCAAGGTACTTCACCATTGGTTCAAGTGACTCTTTTTCTTACCTTTGAGACTAGCTGGAATTTTTATTAAGTGTCATTAATCAAAGGTGAAAAATTCTATGAGCAGGAAAATTGTCAGTGAAACTGGCTGCTGTATGTGGGAAAAAATAAATAAAAGGGTTTGATAATTATATATTAACTCAAGCAGTAATAGTCTTTTCAAATCATCATAGGTTGAAACTCCTCTTTGATTTTAGGGGTCTAATTTTGGGGAAGACCTATTAATCTTTTTTCCATTTCTTTGCCTTTCTTATTCAGTAATTGAACTGTTCAGGTGTTATTGATTAATGTAGCTTTCTTAAATGACAGGTTGGTATGGCAGCCACAGCTCTTCTCTATGCTGTTCTTACATCTGAAATGACTCATGAGATTTCTGGAATGTAGAGAAAGAATAAAAATTTTAAGTTCTCTTATATAAATGGGTAGACTTGGACACCACTAAAAGGGGAAAATCTAGCTTTTTTGGATCACTGATATTGTGGTATTGGGACTAATTGGAATGAACTTTACATTGCATCAAGAGAAACAGCTAGTTTCTTATAAACAGCAGATTTGAGAAGAAAATGGACCTTAGGAAGGTTTTGATTAATATGTTCCCATAAGCCTGTAACTGAAATCACTACATGAGAGAATTCTATTCCAGATGTAGCATATTGAGGCTTATGTTAGCTGCAACAAGTAGGTAGGTTAAGCTCTTCATATTTTTAATAGGCTCACATCACAGAGGAAAAAAGAGAAGACAGTCTAGAGAATGGGTGAAAACAAGATCAGTAGCAAGTATGTATTTAGAAAGGTAGACCCTATAGGATTATATCATAGCCCAAAACTGCCAATATCATTTATTTTGTGGAATAAACATCTGTGCTTTGCAATATAATTGGGGGATACAAGTGCAATGTGAATTCTGTTTAGTTTGCAACTCTGTTTTGTTTCTTCCCCCACACTGTTTGTGTTAATTGCCCTTTGTGGATGGGCTGCAGAGACTCTAATCCTCATAGTGTGCAAGTGAATTTGTGCTGTGCTTCTCTCAAACACACCTGCAAGAAATTTTAATAGCTTTAAAAACTGGAGATGTTTCCCTAACTTCCTGTTGCATAACAGTCTTGACTACCTGAGGTATCATCACAAAAGATAATTTAATAATAGCTGTGATGATGTAGGCACCTGAAATTCCATCTGGTAGTATACACTGTTTACACACACACACACACAAACACACACACACGGAGAGATTTTTTATAAACTTGGCTGTATATACATTATACATGCTGCATGCTCCTGCTTGGACATCTAAAGGAATATTTCAGTAATAGTTATAACAGTGAATCCATTACAAGTTGGTGAATGCTTTGACAAATTATATCCTGTTTCATACCACCTCCTGAATTTTTCTCTTAACATTTAAATTTAGGTTAGAATAAAATTGTACAAATATAGAATGGGAAAAATTATCTGCTTCATAGCTATAGTCTTTTTGGAGCTATGGATTCACAAAGGGAAAAAAATAAATGTTATTTTTACTAAAATGTGCAACAGGATTTAAAGATTTTTCCAAGCTTTCAAAAATATTTATTTCCTATATCTTAAAATATGGATGACCAGTTTTTAGGGAGGATAATAATTCTAAACAGAGTTAAAATATTTTTCACAGCCATCCATAATTCTGTTGCATGAATAGATGGGTTATTGTATGCATGGATAAATGAATGAACTAAATGAATGTGTAAATTTATTAAGATTAAAATTACATTCAATTTATTTATATAGAGTTTCAATTTGATCTAGCCTGGATATAGATCAAATTTTCTAAGAGGGAAATATTTCTTGGCTCTTGGACAACAGTATGTAACTGCACCTCATACTTCTCATGGGCCAGAGGTGTGAAATATGGGTACACAAAAAGGAAAAGAACATTGTCCATGCTATCATTATGAACTACCTGTTTTCTATCTGCTTTCTCACCATATTACTCTTTCACTGCCACTGAATATAGAATATAGTAGAGGACAATATAGAGTACAATTTGAATTTTTCCTGTTATTATTGTGAATTGCTTCTAGATTTAACTGGATCTGCTATGACTGGTAAGATTTCTGTATGTGTAGGAAAAGGGTGACAGTGTTGACTAGAGGGAAGAGGTGAAATGTTGACTAGAGAAGAACCTGTTAGAGAATTATCTGTAGTTTGTGCTTAGTTTTCTGTTTTGGATGCTCTCAGTTCACTGTTAACTCATCAGCTTTCTCACGTTTGAAATGTATTTTAACTAAAGTGCATTCACCTACAAGTAACAGAAAGTACTACTGACAGTGGTCTAAGCCATTATGAAATTTAGTCTTTGTACTGATGTGGAAGTGTGGCAGTAGGCACAAAGAAGCCTGTGCAGCTTCCTACCATGTAAAAATAAATTTGTTTCTTCTCTAATTTAATTCTACCTTGTTTGTCAAAGCATCAGGAAATGACCTGTGAAGCTCCAGTTACAGTTAGACAGGGTAAGGGGCAGTGCTAGTAGAGTTTGTCACTTTTTTATTTCAGAAGGGCAGAGTTTTCCTAGATACACCCCACGAGACTTTCAATTGGATCTCATTGGCTAGAATTCTAGCACATGGCTACTGCTAGCTGCAAGGGAAGATGGAGTTCCTAGCATTTAGCTTTTGCAAGATAACGGAAAGCAAGTATTTCCATTTTCAACCTTTATAGTAGATGTCAGCAAGAGAATAAAGGGTGGTGAATTATGTCAGCAGTGTCTACCATGATTTCCAAGCTTTATTTTATGTCCAACTGCATTCTAGCAATTTCAATATAAGTTGTAAGACAATAAAGGAGGAGACACATTGTTTGAACATTTATTGCAGAGCATCTTACTGAGACATAAATGCCATTATCTAGTAGAGCTAATTTCTATTGCAATTTCACACACAAATAAACAATGTCATTGACTGTTAGAGAAAAATGAACTTCAGTTTGATTAAGTCTACCTCAAAAATTAGGTTGAAAAGTCAGGTTTTCTCTTTAATAAGCCACTTAATAAATCCCTTTTGAGTAAATTGGCAGATTAGAGTGATATTAGATAAGATTTTTTTAATTTTGGTGAGGATTTAGTTAAATGAGCGCTAGTATCACTACTCAAATGAGTATTCATAACCACTACTTGTTTTATTCTAGAGCAGCAACAAAATGGCAGAGACGACAGCTGCCACATCATATACATACACACACTCCTTCCTACACAAACTATGCTTTGTACATCAGATGCAGCATAAATACCATGGCATGTGGCAGTTGCTATGGTGACAAGTTTTTTTTTTTAATGAAGAGCAGATGGAATAGGCATGTAAAACTTGCATAAGTTGTTAGTAATCTGTGAGTTACTGCAGACTAGTTGCTGAAGGAAACTTTAAAATTCTAGCTTTTCTAATTCTCTCATATAATATATTCAACAACCACTTTTTTCTTTCTTCAGTCCATTTTGGCAGTGGAAAATTTGAATTGTTTATCCTGTATCATAGGGAAAGTGCATATATTTCTGTCATTGTTTTGATAAATTTCTATTACAGAAATCTTAACTCTCTTTTGAATATCTGTGTTCTTGCAATAACCCTATATTAAGTCCATTTCATTTATGTACAATTCATACATATACATTCTAATTTGGGGAATGGTTGTAAGTATGAAATGGATACAAACAATGAAAAATAGATTTGCTGTATAGTAAAAAGTGTTGTGTATGTAAAATTTTTGTAAGACATATAATTATTATTTTGGATTTGTTTTTGTTCTGTTTATTTAATCATACAATTCGCATGCTTCTGAAGTGTTATAATCATCTCTATTTTCTAGTGACAACATAGAAATGGGAGGGGAAAAGAAAACCTTAAAGAATGGTTTTCATTCTTTGTACTGTCATAATCAATGATTTTCTATATTAAATGACTTTTTAGTACCAATGGCAAAGGAGATTTCAACATTATTCACCAACTACTTAGTGATCTGGCAACATATGACAATAGTACTGTAGGTTGTGACATGTAGAACTGCCTTTTAGGAACAGGATAGTCACGAGTTTTGAAATAAGATAAACACATCTCTAATATGGAATACATTTGAAAAGTCACTAAACAGGGAGCTGTGTACAAAAGCAAGAAGATATCATCATTGGACATGGTTCTCTTTGATGTCTTCTGGTCATTTGGCACTATTGACTGTATTCATACCTTTCTTAGGTTTTTCTATCTAAATATCCATGATCATATATTTTCCTATGTTCTTTAATATTCTTTCATGGCAAATACTCTCATCACTTGGACTATGGGAATGAATATTCTGGGGAAGGTGATTCATGTATATAGAGGACAAAGCTATATTCAATCTGTTTAATTATTCCATGGGCTCTTTCTTAATAATGCCTTCAAAGATGAGTCAAGCTTATTGTTAGTCTGTATCTGTTCTATTTTTAAAAATGATTTATTTATTTATGCATACTAGAGCTGGAATGCAGGCCAGAGGTGTGTGTGGGGGAGGAGGGTGAGAGGATTCACCAGAGACAGAGTGGGGAGCAGAACAGGCAGACTGACTAAAATACACTGCTGAGGGGAGCAGTGGGTGAGATGGGAGAGGTCTGCCGCACCATGTGGGAAGCTCCCTGGTTGGAGATCGAACCGTTGCTGCAGTGACTGCTGATAGTTCATAGGCTGAGACTTAACTCCTTGCACCACCAGGGAGGCCCTTGTAAATGTTCTATTTTGTTTGAGGATAAAGAGGAGTAGAGCGACTCATGATCAGCCGTTCTTTTATAAACTTAGCTGGTGAAGACATCCCAGCTTTGGAATATCCCACTCGTTTCCATTTTAGATGCTATGATAACTTATTCTTCTACTTCAACTATTAGCAAGCTTCATGATATGATATCACAGCATTTTTCTGGCAAACCCTGTTATATATTTAATAAGTACTATAGCCTTGCCTTGTTGTCTAAATACTCAAAGAAATGCCTCATGGCAGAAACCGATCAGTAGAATTTCAGGGGAACTGATCCTTATCTTCCTGGAGTCCCATTAAAGGCTCCACGGTTGCTACTCCAATAGACTGATCACAGATTTCAAATCCATATTCATTAATTCATTAACTTATCCATTTAACATCTACCTATTAGAATGTTCTATGCACTAAGCCTGTAAGAGCCACTGGAAATACTGAGGTTAATGTGACAAACTTCAGGTGCTAGAAAGGACTTTAGGTAATATACACGTGCATCTTATTTTTAATGATGATTACAAATTTTATCTGCTATAAAGCGATAGTATGGGTTGATGTGACAAGGCGTGACTGGGGCTGACAATTTATATAGCGTGATCAAAAGCAGCTTCTCTAGAAGAAACATTTGATATGAGAACATATATGTTCCTAAATTGAACTTTGAATTAAAATGATAGGCGTTTCCATTTTAGGCCTGAATTTCTGTGTTTTGTGTGTTCTACAGCACTTTCTATGCAGTCAGTAAGAAAATCCAAGATTAAAAAATCATTTTTTTGTTGTGTATCAAGAGAGGTTCTATTGTGTTATCAGGCTTGAGAACTGATTAAGTACTCCATGCACTGAAATAAGCACAATAATCATAGCACTTTAAAAAATCGTGATTTCATTTATTGTTAAATGTATTTTAGCAAGTCTGAAATAATTATATAATTACAGAGAGGGAAAAATTCCTTTCTTGGGATTGATATTATGGTTCCAAAAAGCATTTATTGTTTTTTAGTGATAAATTCAGAGTACTCAATTTAACTTCTCAAACAGTCCATTAGGTATATCCATAGTATTTTAGCACATAAGAGATAAAAATATGCTTTCTAGAGTCCTAAGAGAATCACATAAAGATACCATCTATGCTGGATTTAAGACTCAAGAAAGTCTCATTTATCAAGAACCAATGCACAATAATTGCTGTAATCATACTGCATTCCTTAATAAATTAACCCTTCCCTCAATAGGAAACTAAGGAGAATTATGCATGCTTTGACTTCCAGAGAGTTACATGTATTTTTATATTTCCAATTCATTACGAAAATAATTGTGGACTCTAATTTTGTTTAACTAGTGTGCTGCTTATAATTGCAAAATAGCTGTTAAACAATTGCTAAAAAGCCTTGACTATTTAAGACAGTAATGATTGTTCAACCTCTAGTAAGACACTTAATGTGGAAGGACGTGAGAGATTTATAATTAAAACAATCTTCTCAATGAACTGTTTGCTAAGAAAACAAACAGCTCTCCTTTACATTGGTACTAGTAATTGACAATTAATTGACAACATTGTTGACAGTGCATTTATCTATGCTTTACTACTTGTTAGAAATAGAATTTACTTCTGTAATGTTATCATAGTACAGTACTTGTGATATTATTAGCTGTAACTCACTAGCAAAATATATGATTGAACACTCTATTCTTCTTATCAGTGCTATTAGGGTGTGTTAATCAGTGCAATGAAGATGATTGTAGTGTTTCTAGTTGCGATTATTCTCTTTATATTTCTACAAACGATGTCAGTTGAGCAGCCGTGGAAAAATGGAATTCGCATTTAAAAGGAGAAATTTTACTGTTAAAGTCATAGCAAACTCTAGTAATTTTTTTCTAAGAATTCTTATCTAATGAAAGATTAATAATCACAAATAAAAGTGGTCTAATGTGCTTATTATTTTATATGCAAATATGTATTCCAAAGCATCAGAAAAAAGCTTTTTCTCTTTACAGACAACAGAATTTTCATTTAGGCACATACATGTTTTTAGTATACTTGTTTTGTAGACTGGCCATAACAGGCTGAGCCTTTGAGAACTAAGAAGTAGGGGAGCTAGATGTTTGCAGTTTTTAAACACACTATTTTTGCATCTTCCTTCCCTGTCTGCCTTCATATATATATATATATATATATATATATATATATATATATATATATATATATATATATACACCTATCCTGTTTCAAAACAAGCTCTGTAGTTGAAAACTAGAGATTAAGACTGCATATTTTCACTCAGTGCTATGGCCAATGGAACTTAGGTATTACTCTTGGAACCTCAGTTCTCTTATCTGTAAAATAGGAAAACTAATAATATCTGCTCTGACTACTTCATAGGATTCTCTTTAAATGAGAATTTTTTGCAAAGATGCTATACATATATTAGTGGTAGGTTTCCAAAACCAATTTTTAGTTCACATTAATGTAAATAGTAAGTAAAATTTCCACTAGTATTTGTATTTTAATTTTGACTGAAGGTTTAAAGAAATATTATAAGCAATATGGTACAGTAGAAAGATCAATGATTTGTAGTTAAAAGATGGGTTTTGATTCTTGATTCTATTTTTAACAACCTGTGTGCCTTCTTTCAGTAAATTAATAAATCCTCTGAAAACCACAGCTTGCTAACCTGAAAAAATGGGATTAAAAATCCTATATTGAGAGATAATGGGAAGAGTCAATAAAATAATATGTATATGTGCTTATTGGCACACTGCAGCTACTCAGTATGCTAGTAACTACCAATGGCAACATTCAAGAACTCACAGATCTTTGGTGTATTCCTTCCCCCCCCCCCCCAAATCATACCCATTAGGATATTAACTTCTTAAGTAATAACAACAAATAGGTCATCTACTCAGTATCTGTGTGGTGTGGCCTTAGCTACTGTGCTAGTTTTCTGTTGCTGCCGTGACAAATTACTTAGCAGCTTAAACACACACCAGTGTGTTCTCTCACAATTCTGTCAGTTGACCCTCTGAGCATGGTGCAGTTGGCTTCTTTGCTCACCAAACTGGAGTCCAGGTAATGGCGAGAGCTGCAAATACATCTCCCACTTGATGGTCCAAGCTCACTGTTACTGGCAGAATTTACTTTCTTGTGGCTGTAGAATTGGAGTCACTGATTTCTTGCAAGCTACAAGCTAGAGGTGTAGATGTCTTAGCGTCTAGAAGTTACCTGACAATCCTGAGTGTGATGCCCTCTACAGCATGGAAGCTTGCATGTTCATTGATGGTGAAAGAATTCCTCTCTTCAATTGACTGACACAGTCATATAACCCAGAAAGTCATAGAATGATAATTATATTGCCTTAATTAAACTAAGAGAGTAACTACTCAGTTAAATTCATAGGTCAAGTGGAGAGTATTATACAAGGCATGACCAGAGGTGAGAACCTTGAGGATCATGTAGAATTCTATCTACCATAACTACCCAAATTTGAGACACATTTGAGAATCCTCCAGTATTCTTAATTGGTAGCAACGCTGCTCATCTTTTTGCTATTTTTCAGAGCACCTTCCTCATCCTCCATTCAGGGCCACTGTTTTCAGCTGTTGGCTTGTGCAGAGAATAACTGTAGGTGGCACCACTGTTGGCAGGAATGAAAGGCATTTTGTTGGCATTTTGGATTTTCATATTTGTATATTTACTGAAACACATTTTTGGTTGGATAGAAGAAAAGTCTTGAGGAAAGAGTGTCTTTTTCTATTTGGCAAAAAATGCCTATGGCAGGTTCTGCCAATGTTGGTCTACACTCATGATTTTTTCTATGAGGTGCACAACTGGATTCCATTTTCCTGGCTCTGAGCAGGTAGATATTGTCATGACTAAGTTCTTATCAAAGGAATGTGTGTAAAATTGATGCACACCACATTAGTCCTGGGTCCCAGAAATAATAAGCCACACGAGATTCATTCTCTCTCTCCCTCCCCCGCCGCCTCGGAGGTATAAGAGACAGAAGTCTCTGAGTGACTGTAATCATCTATCTTCTACTGTCATGCATTGAAGGAATACACTTACATTGTCTTAAGTCAATAAGATTTCTAGGCATATCTCTCATTGACACAACTACTATTTAATTTACCAATAAAAACCAGTACTTTGACATGCTGCTATAAAAAAACTTATGTAGCACTGACTTGATAGTATATTGCCATTCTGTGAGAAAACAGATTTTCTGAGACTGTAAGATAAGAGATTCTGTTCTCCTGTTGTAAAAATTTGGTAAAATTGTTAGCTAAAATAACTTGAAAGACTAAACACATACCCTCTAAGCACATAAATTTAAAGGTCATGGCTGGAATCAGCCAGAGTGAAAATATGTATTTGATATTAGTGTCTGTTTTTAAGGTACGTTATTATAAGCTCAAACAGGAATTCCCTAATTAACTAGAAAGACTGAGAGGGAATAAAAAGGATCCAGAACTTTGGAACCTTGAATGGTTGGAAAGTTGCAGAAAATACTGTCATGTATTTATGGGAAAACCATGCATAAAAACATAACCCTCAAAATCTACTTTAGATATATGATAATGGACAAAGGAAGGCAGGATTAGAAGTGACAGAATAATACAGTTCATCCCAGAAAACAGATTAAAGTTCAATCAAGAAACTTCTCTCTCTATCATTAGGATAAGTCACACAAATTTTTGCTAAGGCAACACTAAATTCCATTGAGATGGACAAAATTACATCAATAGGCAAAATTAGCTATCATAAAACAACCTAATAAATTATATTACTTTCAATTATTACTTTGCAATATAACTATCTGTTGTCATTAAATTCATTGTAGCAAATACCACCACCATATGTTTATGACTACTCTTGTAAACATAACATACATATGATACTCAATATTTATCTATTTCAGTCTTTAACTTATAAACAACAAAAGCAACAAAACAAGAATTTTGAGGTTAAAAATAAATTGAAAATAATGAAAATGGTATCACTGGTGGTTCTTTTGCCTTCTGACTCCCTCAATTAGATGAATAGGTTATTTTCCACAGTTTTGTTATTCTTAAAATACCACCGTAAGTACCTTGTAATTTAATCATTGGTGCATTGCTGCCAAAGTTCCTAGGATAGACATCATGAAAATTGCAAAGGTTTTAGATACTAATTCCAATTTGCCTCAACAAAATATCTTCTCAGTTCATACTCTCTGCAGTAGAATGTGACACTTATCATCTCACCAGATCCTTGACATACCAGTATATCTTCTAATACTTACCAGTTTGCTAAATAAAAGAGGTTATGTTTGTAATTTTTATGTTTTTTCAACTGAAGAAGTTGAGCATCATTCAACAACCATTTTGTGTGTGTGTGTGTGTGTGTGTGTGTGTTTGTTTGTGTGTTTGGTAAGTAAGGTGTTTCTGTTGTGTGCCTATTTTGTTTTTTTTATGTATTTCCTTTTTAAAAACATTTCTAAGATTTTTATTTATCATACTTTCAAATCTTAAAAGTCTTATGGGGGCCTAGTATCAAATTTTTGCCATAAAATATTAGCTAGAAGAGCTTTCTGGACACAGCATGAATATGATGCAAGGAGAGTCTCCTGTTGAGTCACTCTACAGTAATGAATATGTTCTGGAATATTGTCTGAGGCCTCTCTTTGGGATCCTAGCTGAGTGCATTGAGAGTGCCTCTCTGGCTATCTGAGAACTAGAGAGGTCTAACAGCAGTCTGATAGTGCGCAGTCTTGGACAGCATTGTT
This sequence comes from Scalopus aquaticus, assembly GCA_004024925.1. Lineage (NCBI taxonomy): Eukaryota > Metazoa > Chordata > Mammalia > Eulipotyphla > Talpidae > Scalopus > Scalopus aquaticus. The sequence goes on from PVIJ01011438.1 coordinate 44,821, forward strand.
ATGTTAAGAAGCAAGGGATGTGGTGAACTGAGGGAGGGGTTCCCTGTGGTTGGAATGTAGAAAAAGAATAGAGCATTGGAAATGTAGGAGAGGTCCTCGATAGAAGGTATTAGGCTGAGTTCTATTTTTTTTTTTTAACTGAGACACTATTGGTTTACAATACAGCGGTATGGATGAGAGATATACTATCAAACCCTTCAGGTGTGTTATCAAACCACACCACAACCAACACACTTGTAATAAAATACTAGAGTGCTAAAGCATTTAATTGAAATTAAAAATGGCCATATCTGCACATTGAGTTTGTTGGAGTAGATTGTATCATTTTCAAAGTAGTTGGCTTTCAAAGTAGTTGACTTAGTCACTAGGAAATATTCGTGTATATCAATTAAAATAATTTTATTCCAATTTATGTACTGTGACTGAATTTCCATTTTGCATTAAATAAATATTGCCATTCTGCTCTATCCTACAGGTGATTTTTGATCATTTTTATTCATTTCCTCTCAATATGCTCTTCTATTTTTACTTATTGTATTCATTTCTCCAGAAAGCAGAATTCTAACCCAAATTTATAGTATTATTTTAATGACTAAGTTTAGATGTTTTTATGTTTATCTACATTGTTGCTGTTGCACCTTACAGCTGTTATTTCTATTTTGCTTTCTATTTTTCATGTTTGCCTGTTTTTTTTCCTCTTAGATAATACATTTTTTTGCATTTTCTAAAAGAATAATTTGAAATGAAAGAATCGTTCTTTAATATATATATCTCAAATTCTCATATTTAAGAAAAATAGAATCTTTAGAAACTTTCCTCTGTTGCACACAAATTTAACGTGATTTTACTTTCCCCAATTTACCACAACTCCAACCTCTATCTCCCTCCCATACTTGCTAGTAGTTATCTGTATCTTCAACCAGTGCTTTTGTTCTTAAATTGTTCAATTATTTGTTTTTGTATAGGACATTTTCTTCTTCATGTTTTTTATATTTCCATTCTATTGTTAACTACATAAATGCATAACCTAGTTTACATATTTCAATTCTAAATGTTGGATATATTATTATATTATTTCCCAGATTTTAATTCTTTTTTCTCTTATTGACTGCATTATAACCTAGTCTACATTAGTTTTAACAGTGAACTATTTTAAGATGGTTTTAAATTTACAAAAAAAAATCAGAAGATACCACAGATAAAAATCCCATGTATCCTCATAGCCATATTTCTTTATTTTTAACATATTATGCTAGTAAGATACATTTGTTATAGTTAATGAACCAATACTGATAGATCATTGTTAATTAAAGCCTATACTTTATTCAAAGATTCTTCATTGAAACTACTGTCTTTCTCTGTTCCAAAATCATCTCCAAAATACAACATACACATAGCACTTACTTTTCATGTCTTCTTAGAAACCTCCTGAATGACTGTTTCTCAGACTTTACTTATTTTTAATGGCCTTGACAGTTTAAAGGATTTTTACCCAAGTAATTTATAGGATGTCCTTCTGTTGGAATTTATTTTGTATTTATTTAATGATTCAAATGGATTCATGGGTTATGGAGAGAAAAACCACAGGGATAAAGTGCCATTTTTATCATATTGTACTGAGGGTACTTTATCAGTAAGAGTTCTGCAGAGAAACAGACCAACAGCATCTGTAGAAAGAGAATTATTTTAAGGATTTGCTCACGTAATTGTGAAATGCAAGAGTAAATGCTATAATACTGTGGCGGAATTTCTTCATCTAGGAGTAACCTCAGTTTTGCTCTTAAGGTTTTCAGCTGATTGAATGAGACCCATGTACATTATGGAGGGTAATCTCCTTTACTTAAAGCTAATAGGTTGTAGGTGTTAATCTCATCTACAAAATACCCTCACAGCAATGTTTAAATTAGTATTTGATTAATAGGGGATTTATAGTCTAACAAATTTAACACATGAAGCTAAACATCACAGGTACATATTGTCAATATGATTTATCACTATTTAGGTTGATTTTGACCACCTGGCTGAAGTAGTATTTGTTAGGTTAATGATGTTTTAAATTGTTTATTTTTTCATTATGTGTAGCTCACACGAAGGGGGCGGGGCAGGACTTTGTCCTTCCCCCTTTTAAATACAAAGATCTACAAACATTATTTGGAGTTTTAAAAGCAAGATTCATCAAACCTCCTCCACATTTGTCTGTTAAGTTATATCTTTATGTAGTATGGACTCATGAATTGTTACTCCATTCTTGGAGTGATGAACCAATACTGCTTTGTTTTTTCTGGTGCTGAAATCTAAGATTTTTTTAAGATTTATTTATTTATGCATACAAGAACTAGGGTGTAGGCCAGAGGTGTGGGGTGCTGAGAGGATTCATCAGAGAAAGAGTGGGGAGCAGAACAGGCAGATCTACTGAAGTACATTGCTGAGGGGAGCAGTGGGCGGGGCAGGAGAGGTCTGCTACGCCATGTGCAATCTCCCTAGCCGGAATTGAACTCATGTTGCAGTGGCTGCTGATAGCTTCAGGTGCTGAGACTTAACCCGCTGTGCCACCAGGGAAACCCTGAAATCCCAGATTTACCATTGGGAACTCTTTCAGTTGACTTCCTGCCGAATTCTTTCTTTCTTTCTTTCTTTTTTTTATATATATTTTTATTGTTATTTACATCTTTTACATTTTGTATTCCCCTTGGGTAACCCACCACCAATTTACCCGTGATCCATCTCCGTGGTCTCTTGTGTCCTTTTCTATTCCATTTTGTGCCCTTATCCTCCCCCTTCCCCTTCCCCCCCCCCCCCAAGTGTCTCTCTCCTATCTGGTTTCCCTGTAGTCCTATTATAAGTGAAACCATTTGGTATTTTTATCTTTCTTTCTGGCTTGTTTTGTTGAGTATGATCCCTTCTAGTTCCATCCATGTCGCTGCAAATTGCATGTGTTTATCATCTTTGAATGCTGAATAGTATTTCACTGTGCATATGTAACCACATCTTCTTGATCCAATCATCTATTTTTGGACATCTGGGTTGCTCCCATACCTTTGCTATTGTGAACAGTGCCGCAATGAACATACGGGTGCATGTATCCTTTTGAATTAGTGTTTTTGTGTCCTTTGGGTAGATTCCCAAAAGTGGTACTGCTGGGTTGTATGGAAGTTCCATTTTTAGCAGTTTGAAAAACTGCCATACAGCTTTCCATAATGGTTGGACCAGTTCACATTCCCACCAGCAGTGTAGAAGAGTTCCTTTTTCTCCACATCCTTTCCACCATTTGTTGTTGACTATATTTTTAATGTGTGCCATCCTCACAGATGTGAGGTGGTATCTCATAGTGGTTTTGATTTTCATTTCCTTGATTTTAAGTGATGTTGAGCAGTTTTTCATGTATCTGTTGGCCATTTGCTTTTCTTCTTTGGAGAAGTGCCTTTTGAGCTCTTCTGCCCATTTTTTGATTGGGTTGTTGGCTTTGTTTTTGTTGAGTTGTGTGAGTTCCTTGTCAATTTTTGTTATCAGTCCTTTATCAGCTGTATTGTATGCAAAGACCTTTTCCCAGTTGGTAGGGTGTCTGTTTGTTTTGGTTAATGTCCCTTTTGCTGTACAGAAGCTTTTTATGTTGATATAATCCCACCTGTTTATCTTGTTCTTCACTTCCTTTGCTTTGGGGGATGTGTCATTAAAGATTTTGCTGAGATGTATGTCGTGTAGAGTTTTGCCTGTATTTTCTTCTATAAAATTTATGGTTTCATGTCTTATGTCTAGGCCTTTTATCCATTTTGAGTTGGTTTTTGTGCAGGGTGTGAGGCAGTAGTATAGCTTCATTTTTTTGCTTGTGGCTGTCCAGTTTTCCCAGCACCATTTATTGAATAGACTGTCCTTGTTCCCTGCATTTTCTTTGCTCCTTTGTCAAAGATTAGTTGTTTATAAATATGCGACTTTAATTCTGGGTATTCTGTTCGGTTCCATTGGTCTTTGTGTCTGTTTTTGTTCCAGTACCATGCTGTTTTAGTTATTACTGCTTTGTAGTATAGTTTGAAATCAGGGAGTGAAATTCCTCCGTTTTCTTTCTTTTTAGTTAGGAGGGCTTTAGCTATGTGGGGTTTTTTGTGGTTCCATATGAATTTCATCAGTATTTGATCTATTTCTTTGAAGAATGTCATTGAGATTTTTATTGGAATAACATTGAATCTGTAAATTGTTTTTGGGAGGATTGCCATTTTGATAATGTTAATCCTTCCAATCCATGAGCAGGGGGTGTCTTTCCATTTTCTTGTGTCTTCTTCTATTTCTTTCAACAGTGTTTTATAGTTTTCTTTGTGTAAGTCTTTTCAAGGGGATGGATTTCTTAATTTCTTCTTCTTCAGATTGGGTGTTTGCATATAGGAAGACTACTGGTTTTTGTGTGTTGATTTTATATCCTGATACTTTACTGAACTGGTCTATAATTTTGAGTAGTTTTTCTATGGAGTTTTTAGGGTTTTGTATATATATTATCATATCGTCTGCAAACAGAGACAGTTTAATGTCTTCTTTTCCTATTTGGATTCCTTGAATGTCTTTCTCTTGTCTTATTGCTCTGGCGAGGACTTCCAGTATTTTATTGAAAAGCAATGGCGAGAGTGGACATCCTTGCCTTGTTCCTGATCTTAGTGGAAAGGCCTTTACCTTCTCACCATTGAGGATAATGTTGGCTGTGGGTTTGTCATATATGGCTTTTATTATGTTGAGGTTATGTTCCTTCTATCCCAAGAATTTCAAGGGCTTTTATCATAAATGGATGTTGCACTTTGTCAAATGTTTTCTCAGCATCTAGCGATATGATCATATGGTCTTTTTCTTTTTGTTGATGTGTTGATTGATTAATTTTCGGATGTTGAACCATCCTTGTGTCCCTGGGATAAATCCCACTTGGTTGTGGTGTATTATCTTTTGGATGCATTGTTGGATCCTGTTGGCTAAGATTTTGTTAACTATTTTTGCATCAGTGTTCATTAGAAAGATTGGTCTGTAGTTTCCTTTTTTGTGTTATCTTTGCCTGGTTTTTGTATTAGAGTAATGTTTGCTTCATAGAATGTGTTTGGTAGTACTCCTTCCTTCTCGATTTTTTGAAAGATTTTGTGTATTATAGGGACTATTTCGTTTTTGAATGCTTGGTAGAATTCGTTTGTGAAACTGTCTGGTCCTGGGCTTTTGTTTTTGGGGAGGTTTTGATTACTGTTTCAATTTCACTGCTTGTGATTGGTCTGTTTAGGTGTTCTATATTTTCTTTATCTAGTTTTGGGTGATTGTATAGTTCTAGGAATTTGTCCATTTCCTCTAGGCTGTTGAACTTGTTTCCATATGGCTGTTCATAGTAATCTCAGATTGTTCTTTTGATTTTTGCTGTGTCCATTGTGATTTCTCCTCTTTCATTTATGATCCTATTTATTTGTGTTTTCTCCCATTTTTTCTTTGTAAGCCTGGCTGGTGGTTTGTCTATTTTGTTTATTTTTTCAAAGAACCAGCTTTTGGTTTCATTGATCTTCTGAATTTTTTTTTTTTTTTAATTTCCATTTCATTTATTTCTGCTTTGATTTTTATTATTTCCTTTCTTAAGTTGGCTTTTGGGTTTTTTTGTTGTTCATTTTCTAGTTCTTTGAGATGTGAGATTAGATTGATTGAGTTGTTTTTTGTTTCTTGATATGAGCCTGTAATGCTATATATTTTTCTCTTATTACTGCTTTTGCTGTGTCCCAAATGTTCTGGAAGGTTGTGTTTTCGTTGTCATTCGTTTCTATATATTTTTTAATTTCTTCTTTGATCTCTTCGTTGATCCATTGGTCTTCCAATAATGTGGGCTTCAGTCTCCATGAGGTGAAAGGGTTTCTTTTTTTCTTTTTATTGTTTATTTCCAGTTTGACCACATACTTTCAAATGTATAAGGTATTATTTTTCACAACCTCCTCACTTTATGAAACTATGAGATGTTTCAGGTTCATCTTACATATTTGCAAACTGTCCTTGAATCAGTCATTCTCCAAGAACCTGATTCCTTTTATCGGAGAATGGTTTTAGAAACCAAGACTTGGTGTGCTTATTGTCCCTGGAGTGTGAGTCCTAGGTCCTCTCATTTAACAGAGAAGGGAACTAGGGGTAGATACAAACCTGTGCATATATACACATTCATAAACATTTTATATGTAATATGTATGTACATTTAACTATGCATGAATTCATAGTGATGTTTTCAACTTTAATCCATCACCACATGGATCATTCTAGTTTTTTCCCTTTGCTTAATGTAAAGTTCTTGTTCAACACTGATAAATCTGACTTCCACTAACAAATAGACATTTGGTTAATTGCTCAATTTCAGTGTACATCTATAGCACTATCAGAATGATCATCCAAGTCCAGTGGGGGGGGGGATGATTAACTATAGTCATGTGCTTCTGCACAATTCCTTTTATTTTAAAATGTCTGTGCTTTGCTCATTTTCAGTTACTTAAGTCAGGACCTTTTACAGTCACCCTCTTCAGTGAGGTTGTTTCATTATTTGTAATATGGTTGGATTTTCTCATTATAATCTCCATTCCTTCCAGGGATTCCTCTAGCTCCTCAATTGTTTTATTTGTCTTGCAACATTATATGAGCTTTGACAAAAGCCTAATGCATGTATCTACCACTACAGTTATTTTATAGAATAGCTTCATTATCTTATAAAATACCCCATATTTTATTTAATCTTACCCACCCCACTCCCTCTATGACTACTGATCTTTGTACTACTTCTGTATCTTTGCCTCTTCCAAAGCTCATGTAATTGGAATTCTACTGTATACAGCTGTTTCAGACTTGCTTCTTTCAGTTAATAATAAGCACTTTAGGTTCCTCATATCTTTACATGTGAATTGAATTCTTTCAGTGATAAATTCTATTACATTGTACAGTTGTACCACACTTTGTTTATCCTAGATTATAATATTTTAAGTAATCTATCTTATAAAAATATGATGTAGTTTATATTTTGAGAATTTATTCATCTGAGCATATTTTTCTGATTTTTTCCAAAAATTAAAAATTTGAATGTTTTAAGATATTTATAAGCACCACACTTTTATCCTCAGTGATCTTTAATAATACAAATTGATAATATTTACTGTATTTCATCAATTCTACTAAATGTACTAAAATGTACATTTTCACATTTTAATGTTTCTGACATTGTGATGAAACATAATTAAAAACCTCATGCAATCACTTTGGAGTGGCACTTGGGGGTGGCAGTGACAGCTTTGTTAGGCATGCAAAAATTTGGTCACAATTCTTTATTTGTCATCACTTCAATTAAGTATATTCATTGATGTTACCATACATACTGAGTTTAAATGCCATGTCAAATGTCTTCACAAGAATTACACAATAATTCAGTAGTTAAATATAAAGTTATTGAATGTAAAGAAAGTCATAGATCAGAGAAAAGGGGTATACATTTGATGTTAATGCAGAAATATTGATTGTTGGAAGAATAGTAATTATGTTTTTGCAAAGACTAAGCAAAAATTATCAAAGAAAAGACAACCTTAAAGTAGAAAACTGAACTGTATTAATTACTTATTTATTACAGATTTTTGTGCACAAATATTGTCTATCACACTCAAAGAAATGCAAATGAAAGCATGAGAAACTGCCAAAAACCTTGGTGTAGCTGAAATTAATTTCAAAGCAAATGAGAGACTGGTATGATGGATTGTCACTTAGGATTATCATTAAGGCATTATGTCACAGTTTAATTGACAGTCTTTTGCTCCCATACTTAATAGTACATAAAATAATAGTGTGTCTTACAATCCTTGAAATCTTATATTTAATAACATATGGTATTCATAATGTACCTTGCTCTGTGGTTTATGTACTCAGTATCATTTAATCTTTGCTATCACACTGTAAGTCAGGTATTATTGTTCTAATTTATAGATAATACCACTTAGAAAGAAAATGTGGCTTGCCTGAGGTCATAAAGCCAAAAATTGGTAGAATCTGGACCTGAGTGTTTGCTAGCAGCCATCCTATCTTGCTTCAGTCTTTTCCTGTATGTAGTATTACCGAGAAGTTTGAAGTCAGATGGCATTTTGTTTTGTTAAGTCAAATATTTTAAACCAACTTTTGCATTATTTTTTGATCCTGTCTGCCTCATTTTTTCATCCTTTTCCTCATTATTGTGTCCATTAAAATGATGATTAAAGTTTGAAACAGTGGGAGTGGGGGATAATGAATAATGTCATAAAAACTTGGGGGCAATGAAATAGAATTTGAGAGTTTTAAAGGAATATATGGGAGAGGGGACCATACCAGAGGTATTCCTCAGAGCTGATTCAAAATTTATTATTGAAGTAGATAATAAAATACATTGTACTCCATTATCGCTGACAAAAGTGATATTTTCAAGGTGCAAAATTCTAGATTTTTATGGCAGGCTTGCAGGAGCATTCTCTCAGGATAGAAAAACATAGCCTGAGAACTTTGCAGGAATCACAACAGTAATACAGGGAATATTTAAAAATACTCTCACAATATGAAGATGAAAGGGATAATATTGCCGAGATAAGAAAAGGAACAAAGAGAGACATGGAGACAGAAAACATTGTGTCCAATATTTTTTCCAATATATTTTTCAAGAAAAGGAAACATTTATTTTCCATGGTGAGTAAATTATTGCTATGGGGAATATTCTTGACTTGTTATGTACTAATTGCTTTTTTTTCTTTATTGAGTTTGCATTGGTTTACAACACTGTACATGATATATCTTCTCAGATGTATTTTACCACGTCATCCTCTCCAGCAAAACACCCATAGTTCTTTATCCTAGGCCATTGGGCTCCCTCCCCTCTTTGTTCCTAACTATATCTTCCTCTTCCTCTAGCAGCCTTAATTGTGTAGACATATTTTTAGGGCCAGGGCCTAGAAATTTGAGATTGACAATTATGACATTTAAAATCAGTAAGGATATAATGGTGATGGGACATTTATTTGAGCAATAAAAAAGATGAACTCTTTTTATAATTATAAAAATGAATTACAGATTGAAATATTTAATGGCACAATGGAAATAATAAAATAACTACAAATACTGGTGATATTCATTAGATCTCTGAGAGAAGGAATGTCTTATATGCAGGAATTATGCCAAGGCGAAACTAAAACAGTTAATTTTTTAATTTCTAATTATACTATGCAGTAAGTATACTATTTTGATTATGATTTCTTTCTTTGGTTTAATAACTGAGGCAAGCATTGGAAGAGGGTGGTGGAGTGTGAGTGGGGAAGGAAAGGGGTGCAATGGAATATGGTGTGGTTGTTGGGGCACTGGCCAGTGTTTGACCCTATAACCCCCGGAGCAGATACAAAGATATAAACGTACTTTACCTCAACAAACATAATTTGGAAACAAGAAAGATAACTATTTAAATGCTGTAACCACATTTATATATGTTTATATATAAATATATGATATGAGTATTTGTTTGTAAAATGTTATCCAAAGTCCAGTATAAAATATGTAAAACAATTTAAAAATTAATACAAAAACAAAAATTTTCAATAAACTGAGAGATATATCTCCAATACATATAATAGATGACTGGTTACAACTCTATAAAAAATAAATCTCCTGGGCCTCCCCGGTGGCGCAGCGGTTGGGCGCTGCGCTGTGGAGCAGTCGGCAGCGGCGACGCGAGTTCGACGCCCGGCCGGGGAGAATCCCACATGGTGCGGCAGACCTCTCCTGCCTCGCCCGCTGCTCCCCTCAGCAGTGTATTTCTGATCTGCCTGTTCTGCTCCCCGCTCTGTCTCTGGTGAACCCTCTCGCCGCCCCA
>PVIJ01011439.1:0-17684 GCA_004024925.1 Scalopus aquaticus
GCAGCTGCCCCTGCGAGACGCCCCAGACGGGCAGGGGCAGAAAGCAAGAGGTCGGGAGTCGGGGGCGGGCGGGCACCCGTGGCCTGAGAAATACCTCTGGACACCAACACCGACCGGCAAGGCCCCCGCCTTTCCACGACGAGAGAGGGACGACCGGCGCTGCCCTGGTGGCGCAGGCGTCCAGCCTCCCCGCTGCGAAGCTATCCAGAGCCGCTGCGGTCGCCTGAGCGCGATCCCGCCAGGGCAGGGCGCTGGGCCACAGGGCGCGGCAGACCTCTCCTGCCTCCCAGCTGCCCCCTCAGCAGTGTATCTCAGCGGAGCCGCCTGCTCTGCCCCCCGCCCCGTCTGCCGCACCTTTGGCCTGCACCCCGGTTCTTGCATGCAAAAATAAGTCTTTCAAAAAGAGACAGAGGGCGGCCCCAGGGGCCACACCTGCCACATCCAGAGCAGGAGCCGACAGCCTAGCGTCCGCCCAGCGCCTGCAGGGGCACGGGGGTGGGTGGCGGCGAGGACTGCAAGGGCCGCCGGTGCGCAGTGCCCGGCTGAAAACTGCCACTCGGAACGAAACGGCCCGAGACCCGCAAGCGTGGGAAAGCTGGGTGGCGTCCACGGGCTGCGGGAGGAAGGGGCCCTCGGGCTCGGTGCGGGGTGGGGGGCGAGGGTCAGCCCTAAGCTGCTCCCCAAGGCCGTCTGCTAGCATGCAGGGAACCAGAGTGCGCCCAGCCCCTCGGTCGTAGCGGTCCCAGCGCCGGCCTGGGGCGCAGCCCCCGAGGAAAGCCACCCCCGGAGGAGCGCGCTGGGGGCGGGGCCGACTGGGGCACGACGCGGAAGAACGGCTCCGATTGGGGGGCAGACGCGCCCGTCAGGTCAGAGGGGCCGGGCCTCTGAGGGCCGGTGCCGCGGCCGCGCCGGGCGTCGGCGAAGCCCAGCTCGGTCACAGGCCCCGCCAGCCGGAAGGGGCGGGCTCAGGGGCGGGGCGGGCCGGGGCTTCCGGTGGGCGCGCCGAGGAGCGCACCGCCCGGGGAGGGAGGCCGGGGCTGGTCGGGGCGGGGCCGGGTGCGCCCCGACCCCGCTGCTCCTTCCCCGCCGCTCGGCCCGCCCCCGCCCCCGCCCCGGGCCCCCGCCAGGGCCGGGGTCGCCGTCCCGGACGCGGACCCTGAGGAGACCCGCAGCTGTCGGGGGCCGGCGACCGCGCCGCCCCTCCCGCCGTGCGTGAGGCGGCCGGGCCTCCAGAACGCCGGGGACAGTGTGCGGGGTCCCCGGGCCCTGGGCCGCGGGGTGGCTACCCCACCCGATGGCAGAGGCGCCAGGTGGCCCCTCGGGAAGCTTCGACCCTTGCCCCCGGCGGCGGGCGCCCCTGTTCCCGCGCGAACGCCACGCGCGGGCGCACTCGGTGGAGGTGGGCGCCCCGGGGCTGGGGCCGCCGCGGGTGGCGCGGGTGCCCGTCGCCGAGGCCCCAGGGAGCTGCGCGGGGTGTCCGGAGCGGGTGTGGCCACGCGGGGCCGCGGGCGCCTCCGGAGGCGGGGCCACGGGAAGGTGACGGCTCCGCCTGCCTGGACAGGCGTGGGGGCTCCTGACCAGGGCGACGTGGGGTGCCCGCCAGCGGCTGGGCCAGCGCCTCTCTCCGGGGCGCGCGGGGAGCCCCGCAGCGGGAGCCCTGCGCTTGTCTCCAAGTGCGGCGAGCAGGAAGCGCCCCTCCCCGAGGTGCTCACGCTGGGGTGCACGGCCGCACCTGCAGGCTTGTTGAGACGGCGGTGCTGGGCCCCAGCCCAGTCTCCTATCTGAGAGAATCTGAGGCGCGGCTGAGAATTGGCCATCGGGCCGGCCCGGGGAGACGCTGCAGCTTGCTGGCCTGGGAACCCCACTCTGAGAAGCACTCGCGGAGGCTGAGCCCGCCAGGCGGGTGCCTGGGCAACCGAAGCCGAAGCCCGAAGGCCGGCTGCGAGGAGGGCGCCCCTGTGCCCCCTCCCCGTCCTGGGTGGCCCCGGGCCAGAGGGGACCAGCGTGGGGAGGGGCTGCTGCTGTGCCCTCCGCTGGCTCTTAGGGGAGGGGCCTGCCTGGGGAGGGGCGTGTCCCCCAGTCCTGCTCTGCTCCCGCCACCCCGGGCCGGCACCCCGCCTGCCCGCATCTGGGCACCTGGCCAGCGGGTGACACCAGTGCTGCTCTCCTCCCGGGGCTGGGTGGGGCCGCTGCTCCTTCCCCGGTGCCATCTGCCTGTGCTTCCCGGGGCCCCTTGCGGACAGTGCGGGTCTGGCTCCCTCCCGCGTCTGCCCTGCGGGCCTGGGGCTCTCCTGCGTCTGTCCTGCCCCTCTGCCCAGGGCCATCCCGGGGCGTGTCCCCCCCACGTGGGCCTCCTCTGCCCGAGCCGCCCTGCGCCCATCTCGGAGGTGGTGTCGGGGTCCAACACTCCCGCTCAGCCTGGCTCTGCCCCGGGGCGCTTCTCGGCCCCCCTTCTCGAGGGGCCTTTGGGGGATGGGCGCAGGACCGTCTCCTCTGGCAGGAGCCCGGGGCGGGGGCGAAGGTGGTCCCTCGGGGAACCTCTGCTCCTGCTGCGGACCGGCCCTGCCTTCTCCGGCCTCGTCCCCAGCTGTGCCGCTTCTTGGAGCCTGGGGAGCGCGCCTGCTCCCTCCTGGCCAGGCCGTGCGGGCAGGCCCCGCTCAGGCGGCCCAGGCCCATTGTCTCGGCTGGGGTGATGGCCTAGTGCTCCTCAGCCGACCGTGGTGGGCGCTGGGGTCCACCTGGTCTGGTGGTGTCCTAGCTGGCCGGGCCTTGCACAGCAGGGAGTCAAGTCAGTGGCCCCCTGGACCTGCCCAATGCTGAGGAGCTCCCCTCGGATGGTGGGGGAGCCCTGGTCAGGGGGATCGTGAGGAGTAAAGCTTCAGGCTCCTCCCCGCACAGCCCCTCCCTTATGTTCTCTCTGGCCCCTGCCGAGCTGTCTTCCTGGCTGCAGCCCGGCCTGCACCTCCGAGGGGCCCTAGTTTTTGTCCTAAGCATTCCCGAGGGCTTGTGCCAAGAACGAGTCAGAGCGAGCCCAGAAACAGACCCGAGGTACCCACAGACCGCATGGGCGCCGGGCCGGGCCGGCAGCAGGAAGGCAGACCCCGCACAGCTGGGGAGGGAGGGGCGCAGCCGGGGACCCGCCCCCACAGGGAAGAGCCGCACGTAAAAATAAACGGTCTTTTATTGTGTGTCCACGAAAACAACGTCAGGGCGGCCTTGGCTCGCCCCAGAAGTGGGGAGGAACGGGAGGCATGCAGAGCGCCGCCCTCATTCTCTCCAGAAGGCTCTTGCTCTCCTGGGCCAGGAGGCTCCGGAGGACAGCCCACGGGGTACCCCAAGCCAGAGGGTTTGGGCCCGCTGCCTCCCTGGCAGAACGACGCGGAACGAGTCGGGGGGAGTGAACATGGGCCAGGCCCAGCACCCCCAAGCGAGAATACACACAAAGCCCCACCCCCACCCCCAGCACACACTGCGAAGGCAGTCAGCCAGGACGTCAGAGCAGCTGCCCAGGGCCTCGAAGGCAGGGCCTCAGGGCTCCGGCCAGAAGGGGTTGCCGTCCTCGGCCTGCATGGAGTAGTAAACAAAGAGCAGGAAGGCAGCAAAGATGAGGAACAGGAGCAGTTGGCCCCAGAGCGGGACCTGGCGGTCCTGCCCCAGGTCAGCCCCAGGGGCCGGCTTTTCGGGGCGGATGGCACGGCGGGCGAGCCACGAAGAGGGGGGAGATGAGGACGCGGGAGAGGTGGCAGATGGAGGATAGTAGGACAGGCCCAGGGAGCTTCTGGAGCCGCTGGAAACAGGGCGGTAGTGCGCGATGCTCTGGTAGGCGCTGTCCCGGCCGTACGCACGGCGTTCCCTGAGGCAAAGTGGGGAGCGGACAGGTCACGGAGGCCGGGGCACAGATCGGCCTGGCCCCGGCCGCCCTACTCACCTCTCCTTGCCCTCCTCCTCAGCAGAGAAAAGGCTGTCGTCGCGCACCTAGGGAGAGTCGGGAAGGCAGCTGGAGCTGGCACAGACTCGTCGTAGCCCCAGTTTCCGTGTCCCTGCCGGCCCAGCCTGCCCCCGGCTCGAAGGCCAGGCCTCGTGTCCCGCCAGAACCCTCGGAGTTCCCAGCTCCAGCTGCAGGCCATGCCCGCCTCGAGACTGGCCGGCCCGCCTCCCAGGCCCTCCGTTCTACTACAAGACTCTCAGGAGCTAGAACCCAGATTCCGGATCAGGGTGCAGGCCCTGTCCCACGTGCCCATGTGACCGTTCAGAGGGCGCCCCAGGGGCTCTGGGCAGGCAGGCAGATGCTGAGCTCACCTGTCCCCGAGGCCCGGCAGGCACAGCGGTGCCCAGCAGCCCTGACTTCTCCAGCTCAGGCCGGCCCCACCCACAGGGCGCCTGGCTCGGGGCTCACCTGGCCGTGGAAGGAATCGGTGCTCGAGAGTGAAGCCGAGGGCTGGCGGAAGCCCTTGGAAGAGCCCGCGGCCTCAGGCTCGCCGTAGGTCCGGGTGCTCAGGTAACTCTCCTCGTAGTAGTCGTCGTTACAGCCTTGGGAGAGGACAGTGGTGGTGGAGGGGTGGCAGGAGTGTGCCCCCTCCCAGCCTGAGCCCCATTTGGGGACCGCTCAGGGAGGGTGGGGCTGGGGCCTCAGGGCGGACACGGAGACAGCGAGGGGGTGCGAGGAAGGTGTCAGGGGGCCCCCCACGCCCGCCTTACCCTTGCTCTGGTAGAGTAAGGCGTCCTCTTTCTTGGGCAGGTCGTACATATCCGCGTCCACGGAGGCGGAATCGAAGTCTGGGGGGGCAGAACCGTTTGCCCCCCGGCTCCCCTCCCTCCCCCACGCCCCTCCCGCGAGCGGCTGGGCCACACCCTCGCCGCCCAAACCCATCCAGGCCGTCCAGGTGGGGTTTCGGGCCGGGGCCTTACCCGAGAACCGGTAGGAGAAAGACGACGCGGCCGAGTTCGGGGGCGAGAGCCTCCGCCTCTGGGTCTCGTACTCGAAGATCTTCTTTTCGTAGAGCTTGCGCGTGGAGCCTGGCCGGACGCGGGAGGGCGCGGTCAGAGGCGCCGGCCGGAGCCGGGGCAGCGCGGGGAGGGGCGGGGGCGCGCCGCCCAGCGCGGGGGGGCCTGCAGCCCGGGGGTGGCGCGGCGCGGGGAGGGGGCGCGTACCCACGACGGGCCCGTGCGGGATGTTGTACTGGCGCAGCACGGCGGCCAGCTCGGCGTCCGACAGGACCGCGTAGTCGTCCATGGCGGGCGGCGGGGGCCTGGGGGCGGCCCGGGACTGTCCACGCGGGCCGAGCGACGCGGCCTCGGAAGGCGGCGAGGGCAGCGCGAGCGCCTCGGGAGCGGCTGCGCGGGCGTCACGCTGGCGTCACGGCTCGGCTCGCGGGCGGCGCACGCAGACGGGGCGGAGCCAGGCGGGCAGCCGCCGCCAGCGCAGACCGGCCCCTCCGTGGGAGCGAGCGGGGTGGGGCGGGCCCGGAGCCCCCGGCGCCGGGATTGGCTGGAGGTGGAGGGGCGGGGCGTGCGCGGGAACCGAGGCGGCGCTGGCTGATCCGGCCGTGGGAGCGGGCGGGGCCGCGGGCCCGGGGAAGGGGCGGGGCCGGTGAATCCAGACGTCACCCGCGGGGCGGGCCGTGAGCCGAGAAGATCCAGCCCTGGACGGCCAGCTCGGGCGAGCGGGACCAGGTGACGAGCAGAGACGTCACCCGCTGGCGGGTTGGGGTCCGGCAACGGGAGGGACAGGGCCTGCACAGTAACCGGCAGAAACCGGCCTGGACGTGCAAGTTGGGTGGGGTCGGCACGCTGGGCGTGGCTCCCAGTCCCTGAGTCACGGAGGCTCAGTTGAGGCCCTCGCCGTTCCCCGCCCCCGGGCTCCAGCACGTGGGGTTCCCCGGCCGCACCCCGGCCGGCGGGCGGCGGCCAAGCGGCTGACGGCTGGGACCCCATCCGGAGAGCGAGCCCGTGGGCTCCCGGGCTTGGCGCCGTGGCCTGCGCTTGGCGTGCGTGCGCCACGTCGGGGACGCCCCCAGCCCGGCCCGGCCCGGCCCGGCCCGGGCGGGCCGCCCCGCCCCGCCCCGACCTGGCCTGCGCACCTGCGCCCGCCCGACCCTCCGCCGCCACCTCCCTGCTCTCCGCTCCAGCCCGGAGGAAGTGGGGCTCGCGGCCAGGAGGGCGCCGCTGCCAGCGCCTTAGAGGGGGCCGGGCGTGCCAGTGGGCCCCGGCTCAGGGCGTCCGTGATGCCGCAGACAGCGCCGTCCGCCTGCCCCACCGTGCCCTCCAGCTGGGGCGCTGAGGAGAGGGGTTAGCCCCTCCTCCGGGACGGGGCCCTGTGCCCGGTGTGACCGAGGCGGTGGTGGTCGCCAGGCCGGGGCTGGCTTCAATGTGGGGGCCGGCAGAGTGGGACCCCGGGAATGGGGGGGCAGAGGGGCTTGGACCAAGCCAGGCGCAAGGTTCTGCCCAGGAGCCTGGAGGTGAGTTCGAACGGACAAAGGGCTCGGCCAGTAAAGAGCTGTCCATGGAATGGGAAGGAGGCAGCAGTCCTGTTCTAAGGGAACCCACTTCCAGGACCAAGGGAGGTGCTCCTGCCTGGGCAGGCCCCTGAATGGGAGCATATGGAGATGGGGTGCTGTCTCTGGTCTCCTAGGTGGCAACTGGTAAAGGGGAAAGAAGACAACAGCTCTGGTCAGACCCAAGCTATCTGGTACAATTCGGGCGCCAAACAGTTCCCCGGGGTTCTCGCAGGGCGAACAGGCAGCAGACTCTGGGAAGGAACGTGGCCGTGCTGGGAGCCGCACAGAGACCCCCAGAAGACTTGCTGTGGGCTGATTCACAGGCGAGGCCTCTTCTGTCTCCCCCGTTGTGGGAAGGGGGTACGTGGCTTCCCGGCCACGCGCTTGGCAGCCCAGAGCGAGAGCCCCTGCTTGCTGCTTATCTCCTCCAGCGGGGAGGCACTGACTTTTGGGCTCTGGGCCACTCCGAGGCCGCCTCATGGAATCTGCAGTTTTGGCAAGATCAGAGTCCCCAGCACCTCTCCGAGCCTCCCTTTGCAATGCTGGCCCCCGTCCCGCAGGCTCGGCCCTCCCCCGTGCCACCCCTCCCTGTGCAGATCCAAGCTGTTTCCTTATGAGGTCAAGGAATCTACTTTGCCTTCTCCCCAGGGAACACCCCCACCCCAGCACCTGCCTCGGCACTCTGCCTTTTATGTCCCCCCCCCCCGCCGTTAATGTTAACCCACTGAAGTCCCGCCGTGGATGTTGCCAGGAGACTATCCTGCGACAGTCCCCTGTGCCCACTCTGAGCCCCTGGAGCCTGTGGCCACATGGGTCCATCCCAGACCGGCCTGGACTAGGCCCGCCCGGTGCACTAGACCCACGGCTCTGTGTGCCACCCTGTCGTCTAAAGCAGGAGGCAGGGGCTGGGGCAGGAGAAGACTTGCCTGCCCCGAGGCCCAAGTGCAGCAGCTCCTTTGTAGACCAGGCC
The DNA here is from genome assembly GCA_004024925.1 of Scalopus aquaticus. NCBI lineage: Eukaryota > Metazoa > Chordata > Mammalia > Eulipotyphla > Talpidae > Scalopus > Scalopus aquaticus. The sequence goes on from PVIJ01011439.1 coordinate 7,468, forward strand.
CCCCAAGCCAGGGTCTAGTCCTCAGCGAAATCCCGGGAGCGGGGCTCGGGGGGCTCTCGGTCATCAGAGGAGCTGTGAGGGAATCCGGGGCCTGGCCCAGGGGAGTCTTCCTGCCGAGTGAAAGCACAGGAATTGCTCTGGAGCCGCAGCTAGGGTGGCAGGGGCAGGAAGCTGCCCACTCCGAGTCAGAACAAGAGACGCTTCTCCATGAAGGACAAGCTGGTTCGAAGCACACATCTAGTCAGCTGCAACCCCAGCGGGGTCGAAAGCGCTAAGGAAAGGCCGTTGCCAACCTGAGTGTTTCTCAGTGCCGTGTCCAGGGTGGCCATCCACTGAGCTGTCCGTGTTTTCAGGGTCAGAATGTGCTTGACACTTCAGAACCACGCAAGTTCTCTGTGACGTGAAAGAGTCTGAGTCTCAACTGGCATTGAAATGCTTTGAACGGCTCAGTAGGTCGCAAAAGCTCCGATGGTTGTCGCGCGGGCGAGTGTGGAAGATTGCCACGAAATGCATGTTGTGAGTAGCCGCCGCCTGCGCTCCCCGGCAGAGGCCTGTGTCCGCACCCCGGCACACGCGGCGCTCTCGCTGCTGCTGGTGTCGGGGGGTAGGTCCCACTGCTTTTGCAGCAGGAATGGGGCAGATTCTAGTGATTTTCTGAAACCTGCGACGGAAGAACAGGTCTTTCGTCTGTCCTGCCTTCCCGGGGAAGGTCACCACTGGCGCTGCTCCTCCCAGACCTGGGAGAAGTCAAGTTTGGGGGCTGCGTGTGTTTGGGGGGGCAGGCAGTAGTGTACAGGTCTCAAGTGGAAGTGGGGCTTCCAAGAGGCCCCCCAGCCTCTGGGTGCTCACCCAGCTGTTGTGCTCTGGCTGCAGTGCCTGGAGCCCGTGGAGCCCCCTCGAATGACAGCCTTGACCGTGCACCCCAGCACAGCGGCCTCGGGGGACTGCACCCCTACACGCGTCATCCAGCAGTGACGGGCGGAGGCCACTTCCAGCAGATGGGAGAGACCCTGCTGCGAGACGCCACCTTGGGTCCAGGCAGAAGGTGAGCCCAGCAGAGGCCACAGGAGGCCTGGCAGGCCTGCGCGCGCGCTCTGCTTGTGGCTGTCGTGGCGGGTGTGGCCCACAGTGTTCAACGACACTGCTTTGTGCAGCCTCCCTGAGGAAGTGCCATTTGAGCTGAATCTGAAGTTACCAGGAAATGGGCACGTAGAAGAGGAAGAGGGCGCGCCTGGCAATGCCAGGGTGTGGCTGTGCCTACCCATTTCACGGACACTTGGCTCTTTGGCTGCACCCCACTGCGCACCCAGACTTGGAACTGCACCTCCTTTGCGCTCCTGAGGCTCCAGTACGTTCCACCAGACCACCTGGCATCCAGGTGCCAGGGCCACATCACTGGCCGCCGGAATGCTGGCTAGTCATGGGGTTCAGTTGCTGCCCCCCTGGGGCCTAGAGGGTGGTGGGCTGCCATGAACACCTCGCCTCACCCATGGGTGCCGAATTGGGGAGCAGCCCTGCAGGGTGGTGGCTGGGGGGTTCCTGGAGGAGGGGGGCCTTTTCTGCCTTAGCTGAGAAGTGGTCTCTTGAGGGAGCCCCCTGCCCCTCCCCGCGGCCCTCGCAGGCGGTGAGCTCATCCCCGGGGGGCGGTTTGCCAGGAGGCCCAGGCGCTGGAGCTCGCGGCAACCCCGCCCCCGGCTCCTGGGCGATTTTACCAATTAAGGCTTTCTCGCTGGGTCGGGTCGGGCCGGGCCGGGCGCGGGGCGGGCGCGGGGCGGGGGCGCAGCCACTAGAAGGCAGCGGTGGCGGCCCATTCGCCTGCAGGCTCGCGGCGCGCAGCGGCCCCGGCGGAGTCCCACCAGCCGGGCGCCACCCCGCGGCCGCCGAACACCCGCCCGCAGGAGCAGCAGGTGAGGCCCGGCTCTGCACCGGACGGTCGGGGCGGCTCCCGGGCGGGGGAGTGGCTGTGGCGAGCAGGCGGCGGTGGTGCTGCGTACTCAAGCCCGCGGGCCGTGGGGGCGATCACCGGGAGAGGGCAACTGGGCGCCTTCCCTAGCTGGCCCAGGAGTCTGTCCGTGCCCAGGAGGGTGGGGGCCCGCGCCGTGGGGGCCCTGAGAGCGTGTCTGGGCGTTTGGCAGTTCCTGGACTTGGGCGCACGAGCCAGGGTGCACCGTGTCTGGGAAGGAAGGCCCGAGGGCAGGACACTGAGTTACCTGAGGCTGAGTGGCCACCTGGAAGGGCACTCCCCAGCCAGTGTATGTGCTCCTGGGAGGGTGCTGATGGCGCCTCGCTGGCACAAGCCCTCAGGTCACCAACGGCCTTCGCCACAAAGGAGCCCATTCCGGGACTGGGCACCTTGGGGACCAAGAGGGGGTGTGGTCAGGTGGGGGAAGTTCCTAACAGACCAGGTTAGATTCCCCGCAGGGCCCAGGGCCCAGCTACAGGTTGGCACTGAGCAGATGGTCCATGCCAGCAGGGTAGTGGCCAGCAAGGTCCCCAGAGTCCCATGCCACCCAGGTTCAGGAAGAGTAGGCTAGGTCCGCAGTCAGGCCCACCTGCAGGTGCTCCAGGCTGCGGGGCAGGGTGCGAGCTCGGGAAAGGAGCTCTCACCCACTGCACCTGGGCCTTGCCAGCCCAGATCTCCTCATACTGTGCCACCTTGTGGCTTTCTCCCTCAACTGGAGCACCAGCGCAGGAGAGCCTGGCCTGGGGTCTGAAGGCTGGGGGCGGGGTGGGGGCGGGTGTCTCGAACATCCAGAAATCTACTCCAAATAAGGGAAAATATGAAAGAGCTGTATTTTGGCTTCCAGGGACGAGTGGTTCTGGGGTCTCTGGGATGGGGCGCCATCTGGTGGTGAGAGAACCCCCCCCCCCAGGCACAAGAACCCTCAACACCACTAGCCCTTGTCTCCCCAAATATGGGAAGGCTAGGGCTGGAAACTAGGACACCCAACTTCTGTCCCCCATTCTGCTGGCGTTGACTACTGGTCAGTTACTCTGAAGATTATGGAATGGACACAGGTGCCCATTGGGTGGCACCTGGTGGGGAAAAAAATCTATTTTCCATGTAATTCTGCCCTCGGGAAGCTGCTTTCCGGTGAGGCAAGGGGACCTGAGGAAAACTTTCAGCCAGTCTTAAAATGGGGCCTGGCAGGGAGGGGCGAGTCTCGGCTCCCTCTCGGCAGTTCTCTCTCTCCCACCCCACCCAGTTCCCAACACGTTGGTGTGGTTTTATGCAGGTGGGTCTGAGAGTGGTCAAAAGAGGGAGAGCGGGGGTGGGGGAGCTGGGGCTGGAAAATGCCATTCGGAACCCCTCCTGGCACCACTGGTGAGGAAGATCGGTGGGGGACTGGCCTTCCTGAAGTGAGCATGCTGGAGAGGCCCACGGGGTCCCGGCTCCACTGCAGGTAACCTGGACGCCCAGGCGATGCCAGAGGCAACCATATTTGGGCATGTCACGCTGGCTGACCAGGGCTTCTCTCCCAATGGTCTTAGCAGATAGCCATGGCCAACTAGTTTGCGGCTCGAGTTAAGAAGTGAGCAGAAACAATAGAGAGTGCCTTCTGGACAAAAGACAGAAGGAGTATCCTGAAGGGGGTTACCAGCACCTGGGGTAGCGTCCTCTCTGGGGATGAAGCCAGGGGCAGGCTGGCTTCTCTTGGCTGCAGGGGATATTGGCTTCCACGGGAGTCTCCGCCGTCCCAGAGCTACAGACCAGAACGCTAAGTCTGAGCCAGCAACTCCCATTGTCCTGCGGGCACAGTCCAGGCTCCTGGGCAGAACCTTGCGCCTGGCTTGGTCCAAGCCCCTCTGCCCCCCCATTCCCGGGGTCCCACTCTGCCGCCCCCCACATTGAAGCCAGCCCCGGCCTGGCGACCACCACCGCCTCGGTCACACCGGGCACAGGGCCCCGTCCCGGAGGAGGGGCTAACCCCTCTCCTCAGCGCCCCAGCTGGAGGGCACGGTGGGGCAGGCGGACGGCGCTGTCTGCGGCATCACGGACGCCCTGAGCCGGGGCCCACTGGCACGCCCGGCCCCCTCTAAGGCGCTGGCAGCGGCGCCCTCCTGGCCGCGAGCCCCACTTCCTCCGGGCTGGAGCGGAGAGCAGGGAGGTGGCGGCGGAGGGTCGGGCGGGCGCAGGTGCGCAGGCCAGGTCGGGGCGGGGCGGGGCGGCCCGCCCGGGCCGGGCCGGGCCGGGCCGGGCTGGGGGCGTCCCCGACGTGGCGCACGCACGCCAAGCGCAGGCCACGGCGCCAAGCCCGGGAGCCCACGGGCTCGCTCTCCGGATGGGGTCCCAGCCGTCAGCCGCTTGGCCGCCGCCCGCCGGCCGGGGTGCGGCCGGGGAACCCCACGTGCTGGAGCCCGGGGGCGGGGAACGGCGAGGGCCTCAACTGAGCCTCCGTGACTCAGGGACTGGGAGCCACGCCCAGCGTGCCGACCCCACCCAACTTGCACGTCCAGGCCGGTTTCTGCCGGTTACTGTGCAGGCCCTGTCCCTCCCGTTGCCGGACCCCAACCCGCCAGCGGGTGACGTCTCTGCTCGTCACCTGGTCCCGCTCGCCCGAGCTGGCCGTCCAGGGCTGGATCTTCTCGGCTCACGGCCCGCCCCGCGGGTGACGTCTGGATTCACCGGCCCCGCCCCTTCCCCGGGCCCGCGGCCCCGCCCGCTCCCACGGCCGGATCAGCCAGCGCCGCCTCGGTTCCCGCGCACGCCCCGCCCCTCCACCTCCAGCCAATCCCGGCGCCGGGGGCTCCGGGCCCGCCCCACCCCGCTCGCTCCCACGGAGGGGCCGGTCTGCGCTGGCGGCGGCTGCCCGCCTGGCTCCGCCCCGTCTGCGTGCGCCGCCCGCGAGCCGAGCCGTGACGCCAGCGTGACGCCCGCGCAGCCGCTCCCGAGGCGCTCGCGCTGCCCTCGCCGCCTTCCGAGGCCGCGTCGCTCGGCCCGCGTGGACAGTCCCGGGCCGCCCCCAGGCCCCCGCCGCCCGCCATGGACGACTACGCGGTCCTGTCGGACGCCGAGCTGGCCGCCGTGCTGCGCCAGTACAACATCCCGCACGGGCCCGTCGTGGGTACGCGCCCCCTCCCCGCGCCGCGCCACCCCCGGGCTGCAGGCCCCCCCGCGCTGGGCGGCGCGCCCCCGCCCCTCCCCGCGCTGCCCCGGCTCCGGCCGGCGCCTCTGACCGCGCCCTCCCGCGTCCGGCCAGGCTCCACGCGCAAGCTCTACGAAAAGAAGATCTTCGAGTACGAGACCCAGAGGCGGAGGCTCTCGCCCCCGAACTCGGCCGCGTCGTCTTTCTCCTACCGGTTCTCGGGTAAGGCCCCGGCCCGAAACCCCACCTGGACGGCCTGGATGGGTTTGGGCGGCGAGGGTGTGGCCCAGCCGCTCGCGGGAGGGGCGTGGGGGAGGGAGGGGAGCCGGGGGGCAAACGGTTCTGCCCCCCCAGACTTCGATTCCGCCTCCGTGGACGCGGATATGTACGACCTGCCCAAGAAAGAGGACGCCTTACTCTACCAGAGCAAGGGTAAGGCGGGCGTGGGGGGCCCCCTGACACCTTCCTCGCACCCCCTCGCTGTCTCCGTGTCCGCCCTGAGGCCCCAGCCCCACCCTCCCTGAGCGGTCCCCAAATGGGGCTCAGGCTGGGAGGGGGCACACTCCTGCCACCCCTCCACCACCACTGTCCTCTCCCAAGGCTGTAACGACGACTACTACGAGGAGAGTTACCTGAGCACCCGGACCTACGGCGAGCCTGAGGCCGCGGGCTCTTCCAAGGGCTTCCGCCAGCCCTCGGCTTCACTCTCGAGCACCGATTCCTTCCACGGCCAGGTGAGCCCCGAGCCAGGCGCCCTGTGGGTGGGGCCGGCCTGAGCTGGAGAAGTCAGGGCTGCTGGGCACCGCTGTGCCTGCCGGGCCTCGGGGACAGGTGAGCTCAGCATCTGCCTGCCTGCCCAGAGCCCCTGGGGCGCCCTCTGAACGGTCACATGGGCACGTGGGACAGGGCCTGCACCCTGATCCGGAATCTGGGTTCTAGCTCCTGAGAGTCTTGTAGTAGAACGGAGGGCCTGGGAGGCGGGCCGGCCAGTCTCGAGGCGGGCATGGCCTGCAGCTGGAGCTGGGAACTCCGAGGGTTCTGGCGGGACACGAGGCCTGGCCTTCGAGCCGGGGGCAGGCTGGGCCGGCAGGGACACGGAAACTGGGGCTACGACGAGTCTGTGCCAGCTCCAGCTGCCTTCCCGACTCTCCCTAGGTGCGCGACGACAGCCTTTTCTCTGCTGAGGAGGAGGGCAAGGAGAGGTGAGTAGGGCGGCCGGGGCCAGGCCGATCTGTGCCCCGGCCTCCGTGACCTGTCCGCTCCCCACTTTGCCTCAGGGAACGCCGTGCGTACGGCCGGGACAGCGCCTACCAGAGCATCGCGCACTACCGCCCTGTTTCCAGCGGCTCCAGAAGCTCCCTGGGCCTGTCCTACTATCCTCCATCTGCCACCTCTCCCGCGTCCTCATCTCCCCCCTCTTCGTGGCTCGCCCGCCGTGCCATCCGCCCCGAAAAGCCGGCCCCTGGGGCTGACCTGGGGCAGGACCGCCAGGTCCCGCTCTGGGGCCAACTGCTCCTGTTCCTCATCTTTGCTGCCTTCCTGCTCTTTGTTTACTACTCCATGCAGGCCGAGGACGGCAACCCCTTCTGGCCGGAGCCCTGAGGCCCTGCCTTCGAGGCCCTGGGCAGCTGCTCTGACGTCCTGGCTGACTGCCTTCGCAGTGTGTGCTGGGGGTGGGGGTGGGGCTTTGTGTGTATTCTCGCTTGGGGGTGCTGGGCCTGGCCCATGTTCACTCCCCCCGACTCGTTCCGCGTCGTTCTGCCAGGGAGGCAGCGGGCCCAAACCCTCTGGCTTGGGGTACCCCGTGGGCTGTCCTCCGGAGCCTCCTGGCCCAGGAGAGCAAGAGCCTTCTGGAGAGAATGAGGGCGGCGCTCTGCATGCCTCCCGTTCCTCCCCACTTCTGGGGCGAGCCAAGGCCGCCCTGACGTTGTTTTCGTGGACACACAATAAAAGACCGTTTATTTTTACGTGCGGCTCTTCCCTGTGGGGGCGGGTCCCCGGCTGCGCCCCTCCCTCCCCAGCTGTGCGGGGTCTGCCTTCCTGCTGCCGGCCCGGCCCGGCGCCCATGCGGTCTGTGGGTACCTCGGGTCTGTTTCTGGGCTCGCTCTGACTCGTTCTTGGCACAAGCCCTCGGGAATGCTTAGGACAAAAACTAGGGCCCCTCGGAGGTGCAGGCCGGGCTGCAGCCAGGAAGACAGCTCGGCAGGGGCCAGAGAGAACATAAGGGAGGGGCTGTGCGGGGAGGAGCCTGAAGCTTTACTCCTCACGATCCCCCTGACCAGGGCTCCCCCACCATCCGAGGGGAGCTCCTCAGCATTGGGCAGGTCCAGGGGGCCACTGACTTGACTCCCTGCTGTGCAAGGCCCGGCCAGCTAGGACACCACCAGACCAGGTGGACCCCAGCGCCCACCACGGTCGGCTGAGGAGCACTAGGCCATCACCCCAGCCGAGACAATGGGCCTGGGCCGCCTGAGCGGGGCCTGCCCGCACGGCCTGGCCAGGAGGGAGCAGGCGCGCTCCCCAGGCTCCAAGAAGCGGCACAGCTGGGGACGAGGCCGGAGAAGGCAGGGCCGGTCCGCAGCAGGAGCAGAGGTTCCCCGAGGGACCACCTTCGCCCCCGCCCCGGGCTCCTGCCAGAGGAGACGGTCCTGCGCCCATCCCCCAAAGGCCCCTCGAGAAGGGGGGCCGAGAAGCGCCCCGGGGCAGAGCCAGGCTGAGCGGGAGTGTTGGACCCCGACACCACCTCCGAGATGGGCGCAGGGCGGCTCGGGCAGAGGAGGCCCACGTGGGGGGGACACGCCCCGGGATGGCCCTGGGCAGAGGGGCAGGACAGACGCAGGAGAGCCCCAGGCCCGCAGGGCAGACGCGGGAGGGAGCCAGACCCGCACTGTCCGCAAGGGGCCCCGGGAAGCACAGGCAGATGGCACCGGGGAAGGAGCAGCGGCCCCACCCAGCCCCGGGAGGAGAGCAGCACTGGTGTCACCCGCTGGCCAGGTGCCCAGATGCGGGCAGGCGGGGTGCCGGCCCGGGGTGGCGGGAGCAGAGCAGGACTGGGGGACACGCCCCTCCCCAGGCAGGCCCCTCCCCTAAGAGCCAGCGGAGGGCACAGCAGCAGCCCCTCCCCACGCTGGTCCCCTCTGGCCCGGGGCCACCCAGGACGGGGAGGGGGCACAGGGGCGCCCTCCTCGCAGCCGGCCTTCGGGCTTCGGCTTCGGTTGCCCAGGCACCCGCCTGGCGGGCTCAGCCTCCGCGAGTGCTTCTCAGAGTGGGGTTCCCAGGCCAGCAAGCTGCAGCGTCTCCCCGGGCCGGCCCGATGGCCAATTCTCAGCCGCGCCTCAGATTCTCTCAGATAGGAGACTGGGCTGGGGCCCAGCACCGCCGTCTCAACAAGCCTGCAGGTGCGGCCGTGCACCCCAGCGTGAGCACCTCGGGGAGGGGCGCTTCCTGCTCGCCGCACTTGGAGACAAGCGCAGGGCTCCCGCTGCGGGGCTCCCCGCGCGCCCCGGAGAGAGGCGCTGGCCCAGCCGCTGGCGGGCACCCCACGTCGCCCTGGTCAGGAGCCCCCACGCCTGTCCAGGCAGGCGGAGCCGTCACCTTCCCGTGGCCCCGCCTCCGGAGGCGCCCGCGGCCCCGCGTGGCCACACCCGCTCCGGACACCCCGCGCAGCTCCCTGGGGCCTCGGCGACGGGCACCCGCGCCACCCGCGGCGGCCCCAGCCCCGGGGCGCCCACCTCCACCGAGTGCGCCCGCGCGTGGCGTTCGCGCGGGAACAGGGGCGCCCGCCGCCGGGGGCAAGGGTCGAAGCTTCCCGAGGGGCCACCTGGCGCCTCTGCCATCGGGTGGGGTAGCCACCCCGCGGCCCAGGGCCCGGGGACCCCGCACACTGTCCCCGGCGTTCTGGAGGCCCGGCCGCCTCACGCACGGCGGGAGGGGCGGCGCGGTCGCCGGCCCCCGACAGCTGCGGGTCTCCTCAGGGTCCGCGTCCGGGACGGCGACCCCGGCCCTGGCGGGGGCCCGGGGCGGGGGCGGGGGCGGGCCGAGCGGCGGGGAAGGAGCAGCGGGGTCGGGGCGCACCCGGCCCCGCCCCGACCAGCCCCGGCCTCCCTCCCCGGGCGGTGCGCTCCTCGGCGCGCCCACCGGAAGCCCCGGCCCGCCCCGCCCCTGAGCCCGCCCCTTCCGGCTGGCGGGGCCTGTGACCGAGCTGGGCTTCGCCGACGCCCGGCGCGGCCGCGGCACCGGCCCTCAGAGGCCCGGCCCCTCTGACCTGACGGGCGCGTCTGCCCCCCAATCGGAGCCGTTCTTCCGCGTCGTGCCCCAGTCGGCCCCGCCCCCAGCGCGCTCCTCCGGGGGTGGCTTTCCTCGGGGGCTGCGCCCCAGGCCGGCGCTGGGACCGCTACGACCGAGGGGCTGGGCGCACTCTGGTTCCCTGCATGCTAGCAGACGGCCTTGGGGAGCAGCTTAGGGCTGACCCTCGCCCCCCACCCCGCACCGAGCCCGAGGGCCCCTTCCTCCCGCAGCCCGTGGACGCCACCCAGCTTTCCCACGCTTGCGGGTCTCGGGCCGTTTCGTTCCGAGTGGCAGTTTTCAGCCGGGCACTGCGCACCGGCGGCCCTTGCAGTCCTCGCCGCCACCCACCCCCGTGCCCCTGCAGGCGCTGGGCGGACGCTAGGCTGTCGGCTCCTGCTCTGGATGTGGCAGGTGTGGCCCCTGGGGCCGCCCTCTGTCTCTTTTTGAAAGACTTATTTTTGCATGCAAGAACCGGGGTGCAGGCCAAAGGTGCGGCAGACGGGGCGGGGGGCAGAGCAGGCGGCTCCGCTGAGATACACTGCTGAGGGGGCAGCTGGGAGGCAGGAGAGGTCTGCCGCGCCCTGTGGCCCAGCGCCCTGCCCTGGCGGGATCGCGCTCAGGCGACCGCAGCGGCTCTGGATAGCTTCGCAGCGGGGAGGCTGGACGCCTGCGCCACCAGGGCAGCGCCGGTCGTCCCTCTCTCGTCGTGGAAAGGCGGGGGCCTTGCCGGTCGGTGTTGGTGTCCAGAGGTATTTCTCAGGCCACGGGTGCCCGCCCGCCCCCGACTCCCGACCTCTTGCTTTCTGCCCCTGCCCGTCTGGGGCGTCTCGCAGGGGCAGCTGC
>PVIJ01011440.1:0-54661 GCA_004024925.1 Scalopus aquaticus
AGGTTGTGATTGGAGAGAAGACTGACTTATTTTGGGGGGCTCTGAGAAGAACTGTGAAAGGCACCCATTAAATATGGCCAGTTGCCCGACATGTCATTCATTCCAGGGGTCCATCCATATGCAGTTCACACCACGTGTGCTCTGGGAGAGACACATGGATGATGTCAGATTCTTACTAGAGGCCATTCTATCTCTTAAACCTCTGAAGACAGAATGCTGAGCACCAGTTGGCCCAACTGACCTAGTTTGTACAATGAGACAAAAACTGAGGCCCCTACCAGGCATCAACCTTCACTTTAACCTCTATGAAGAAGTGGCCCAGCTCCCAGGGGCAGGACTAGAATTGAGACTTGGGTCTGACCAAGAGACTGTCACAGGTCATGATGCTTGACTTGGGAAGCTGGCAAGCAGCAGCATCCAGAGTCCTGGGTCTGGCTGGTCCCGCAAAGGAGCAGGTGCGCTGACTCCATCTTTGCAGACTTCACCCTGACTGTCTCTGTGGCTGCATCTCCACATAGGATCCGAAGAACTCAATCAGGAAACTTCAACACTGACGCCCCAGGGATAGCAGAGTTTCGACGAGGTGGGCTCCGGGCCACTGCAGGGCCAAGACTTTCTAGGACCAGAGACCCCAAGGCTCAAAAAAGGTAAGGCTTTTGCCAGTCCGTCTGCAGAGAATGGTGTGAAATCTTGGCCAGGGCGGAGGGGGGGCCAGGGCTGCACGTCCCGGAGCACCGGAGGTGCGAGATGGGAGCTTCAGGTGTAGTGCTCACTCCTTCCCATTTGACATGAGTAAGCATTGCCCATGCTTATAGGTGTACCAGGCAAAGACAAGGTAGGCCCTGAGGACCTCAGCAGTTTCACAGAGCAAGATTTTTGCAGAGCAGTGCCTTTGCCTGCCAGATTGAGAAGCTCAGGTAAAGCTCTTAAGTGCACAGATTCTGGTATCATAGACCTAAGTTGTAATTACTGTTCAAGTATATCCTACTGATGAGCCTTAAGCCAAGTTATAAAAACCTCCCTGTGCCTCAGTTTCCTCGTTTGTGAAGTAAGTGGTCAAAAACAAGTATTTCAGTAAAGTGGTGGTGAGGATGACATGAACTAATGCACAGCTCTCCCACACATCAGCAGTTCTCCATTCAGGGGTCTCCTTCCCACAGTACCCTTGGAAAAGAGCATTATTTCATCATCCTTGGCCAGCCTCCTCCTTCCAGACAGACCTTCGATGAAGGGTGGTGGTAGAGCTGGCTGAATGTGCCTTTAACCCTCATGACACATTGTACCAAGCCTTACTGAAGGGAGGTGACTGAAAAGGGTTGCAAAGGAATTCAAGTGACAAGGTGAACACCCTCCAGTCCCTAGCTCACCCCCTTCCTTTAGATCCCTCTGCTCTGGGAAAGAGTGTCTCCCTTCAGACAAAACTCTACTCCTGTTTTCTAGGGAATTTCATTTCCATATACTCCATCCCTCAGACCACTCTTAAAACACGTTGTCTCCACGGAGTAACTCAGCCAAGACCAGGCTTCTGGACCTTCCACAGCTTTGGACTGTGACATATCAAATCTAACCAAATAGTGAAAAGCGAGGTTTAACTCACTTTTCATCCCCTTGAAATTTCATCCCCTTGAAATTGCTACACCTCAATGCCAAGTGCCGGCAATTGCTGAACAAGATGGGCACGACTCAAATGTTTTCAGGAGCAGTGCTGTCTAGACTCCACATGGAGGGAGAAGAAAGTTTCTCTAAATGTCAGGTTGTCCACAGACCTGCATCCCTTGCAGGGAGGACAGAAACAAACATGCCCCTTCCACACCCTCAGGTTTCTAGGCTGTGCCAGGAGCTCCTGGGTACCAGCCAGGGGGCCTCTCTAGATTCACTCTGTTGGAGGGTCCCCACACCTGTCCTCCAAGAACCTTGAGAAGAAGTGTGAGGATGTGTGGCCCTCCCCTACCTGCTCCCCACAGCCTAAGGACCACAGAAGACAGTGTTTACGCTCACTCTGCTAACCATAGACCTAAGTGCCTAGTAAATGTCAGATTTTAGAGGCCAGAGGATCAAAGGACTAGGTCTGAGAAGGCGGAGATAATTCAGAGCCACTGGTGAACCAAAGAAAGTATCCATAGAGTCCACGAGAAAGATTTTCTGTGTTACTTAGCAGTTTTGTGAATTTAGACTTTATTGTTCCTGATATTTCTGAGATGAAAAATTAAGCTACAGTAAACATGAATGGTAACCCTTTGTTCCAATGTTGACTGTTTCCTTAAGATTGATTCCTGAAGAGGAATCAGAGGTCCACATGCAAGAACTTAGCTAAGTCCCTCAGAGTAGGACAGCATGGGATAGGGGTGCTATCCTCCTGGTCATTCTGCTGTGGTCCCAGGTCAGGAACTTCTCTGCTGCTGTTAAAAAAACCCTGCTGTTCCAGCTGCTTTGTTTGGATGTCTTTGTGCTTTGTGGTTTGTTAACCACAACAAGGGGTGACAAATGAAATGAGAATGAAGAAGTCCTGATGCGTTTGTAGCGCTTATCACAGCAGCACTCCTGGTAACAAAAACTGAGTTTGTTGGTGGGGAAAGAAAAGCCTTTATTACTCTGAAGCAAGAATTTGATATAATTATATGCTAGTGTCCTCAAGAATTTATAGTTTATAGATATTTAGTCATAGCCTTCATGGTTAATGGATGGTGGAAAAGAAAGAACAGTTTAAAAGCACAAAACCAGAAGCTAGTCTGTGAAAATTCTTCCCAGTCATCAGATCTGCAAAATCCTAGTGAAGTGTATGCAGTTGTAAGTGCTCCTTTACTATGGGAATGGTGCATTTGATATGTTTCAGTTTTATGAATGTAAATGTATTTTAGAAGGATGTTTCAGAATGTAAGGTGGAGGGGAAATCTTCCCTTACCCCATCTAGATTCTTCAGCTGGTTAAGCAAACAAATGAACATAGGATAGATTAGTAGAAGAGAAAAAAATCCCTAAATTTAATTACACACAGCTAGAGAATTTCCTTGACTGTAATTTCCAAGTAAACAGGGCAGACTGAGGTTTTTTGTTGTTCATCTAGAAAGTGGGACAGGATGTCAGGAGAGGAGGGCCCTTACGTGATGCTTTGCAGCTAGGTGTCTGCTATGCAGATGGGCTCCTCCCATAGACGGCTATTTCTGCAGGTGACCCTAAGTCTAGGTAATTTTCCTTCTGGGTAGTTGACATAGTGGTAACAGTTTCTCTGAAACCCACGGGGCTCCACTGACTGCAGCTCCACATGCCAAGGTGACTAGCCTGCTTTGGACATCTTATATGTCAGTAAGACAAGCAGCATGGCTGAATTTGAAAAGGACCTTCTTGGGTCTCCCTGGTGGCGCAGCAGTTAAGCGCTGTGATGTGGAGCTGTCGGCAGCAGCGACGCGAGGTCGATGCCCAGCCCGGGAGAATCCCACATGGCGCAGCAGACCTCTCCTGCCTCAGCCGCTGCTCCCCTCAGCAGTATATTTCTGTCGATCTGCCTGTTCTGCTCCCTCTCGCCACCCCACACCTCTGGCCTGTACCCCAGTTTGTATGCATAAATAAATAAATCTTAAAAAAAAAAAAAAGAAAAGGACCTTCTCTGTCATCTCAAAATTGCTTCCTAGTGTGTTCAATCATGGCCTGGGATGAGAGCAAGGAGACCCTGGCAAGAGGGAACTTGAGCAGGTAGAGAAGCTGGATCTGCTGCTGTGTGACCAGCAGAGGCTCAGGACTGGGGAGGCCACTTACACCTCAGGGAATGGGAAGCTAGTGAAGGCAAGCACCAGTGCTCCAGATGTTGTGACAAGGTGTAGGAGAGAGGTTTTCAATTTTAAGATTAAGATCTCAAAAACACGGGCCTTCCCGGTGGCGCAGCGGTTAAGCGCTGCGCTGTGGAGCTGTCGGCAGCGGCGACGCGAGTTCGACGCCCAGCCAGGGAGGATCCCACATGGCGCAGCAGACCTCTCCTGCCTTGCCCGCTGCTCCCCTCAGCAGTGTATTTCTGATCTGCCTGTTCTGCTACCCACTCTGTCTCTGGTGAACCCTCTCGCCGCCCCACGCCTCTGGCTTGTACCCCAGCTTGTATGTATAAGTAAAAAAAAAAAAAAAAAAAATCTCAAAAACACTTATTTCCCTCTAAAACAGCAATATACCTCTGATTGAATGTTTTCCCCAATTTCCAGAAACCAGAAAATATATGAAATAAAAAACAGTAATAGAATGTGAAATGAAAGTGGTAAAATGAGCACTGAAATGAAGAAAATTCATCCTGATATTAAGAAAAAACACATCAACAGAAAAACTCCAAATCATACTAAAAGCAGTAATTGACAAAGAGATAAATTCCGAAGAAAAATAGTGACTAGGTTTCTAGATTGTCGTTCATATAAACTGAATCATATGAACACACTGGGAAAAGATTAAAGTTTCTTGCTGATCTTATATGACAGACTGACATCAACAGAGAGAACATAACATTCATAATATGCAATAGCCAGAGAGCATCAAGTAAATGTCAGCTGGAAGGATTTGTAAGATTAGCCATAGCACTAGAAAATTTGAACGCGAAGTTATTTTACAGCTTGCACCTAGAACACACTTGATAGAGGTCTTCCCTAAATTTAATAACACTAAAAATGTTCTTAACAATACCAATTATAAATTGTGAAGTTGAAACTTCTTTAAAAGCAACCATAATAAAAGAAATATTGATCAAGCATGCTAGAAAGCTGAGTCAGCCTTCTGTTCTCATAGAAAATATTGAGTTGTTGACATATAAAGAAGCAATCAAAGAGTATACACCCAAAGAGTATACATATAGTAAAATGTACTATAGCGATGTAGCAAAGAATTAAATTTTCTAGGATTTTGTGATTTTTTTTCAGTTTGATTAAATTTGGGGTTTTTTTGGGGGGTGGTTATTTGTTTCGATTTGCTTCTTCATTCTAAATAAATATTCACCTTGGCAATTCCAGATTTAAAATAGTTTGTATTTAGAGAGAGTCCCCACATTTTACAAGTTCCAATACTCATAAAACCTGGATCTGCACCAATTCATTACTTATTACAACCCAAGCTCAGGCTACAGGGATCAGCACTGAGTGACTCCTGGGCACTCCGGCACTTGTTCTAGAATGGTGCTTTTGTGTTATTTCAACCTTTTAAGGAATTCCCTCACTTTAAGAACGACTCAGCCAGGCATCCAAAAAAAAAAAAAAAAAAAAAAAGCATGCTTTTAACCGGCATGTTAAGTTACTTTCCTGGAAGAAATTGTTTAGAATATCTAGTCGTCTATATTCCATAGATCCCCATTTATTTTTAAAAATGAATATAAAGTTGCTTTGTCAACTTCCACCCCTACCCCAGTGATTCTATTGGGATTTTGAGTGTGCCATTCTATTCACACTTTAAATGAAAAATTGATGTCCTTAAGAATTGACGGCTTTGTAATACCCAGCCATCCTGTCTACGAACATGATCTAGCTCTTCATTTATTCATGTCTTCTTTTATGTAGTGTAGTTGAGTGTGGTAGTTACCACCTCTGCCTGCCCTCTCCTCCACCCCGCACCCTCCACAGAGCCACACACTCCTAGGCATCTCTGAGGCAGTTTCTAATTTGGATTGCGTCCGTGGAATTTTTAAGTTACTTTAACATAGTGTTAGTATCTGTGTATTGATGGTATATAGAAATTTGTATATCTTATAAGCAGTGTGTGTGTGTGTGTGTGTGTGTGTGTGTGTGTGTGTGTGTGTGTGTGATTTGTAACTAGCCACCTAACTGCATTCTCTTGGGTTTTCTAGGTGGGCAGTCATATCATCTGAAAAGAATGGCTTTAATTTATTTCTATCTTTGCAATAGTGACACTTAATTTTGTTTTATCTCATCTTATACTGGCTGTAACTCTACTCTCAAATCAGTATTAGTTGTACTGACAAAATACTGACTTTAATATGAATGCCCCTAGTGTTTCATTAATCAGTAAGGTATTAGCTGTTGCTTGGAGATTTTGTTGTGTTTTTTTTCCTGTTCAGAGAATTGACCCCGTTGTCCTCGCCTTCTAAGTGTTTTCCTAAAAACACTGTTGACGCCTGTTGAAAACCTGATAATCCTGTGGGTCTACATCCTCGTGGGGCCAGGGCTCTGGGTTTGTGGCATGTGTGTGGGGGCCAGGAACACACGTAGGAGTACATGGGGATCTTGTAACTGCCCAGGCTCTAGAGTGCAGATTGGAAATTTAGATCAGGCCTTATCACAGGAATCTAGAGTCTACCCCAAGCGAGTGTGTTCTAGTGCAACAAGACCCCATGATCGGGGTGTGTGCTAAACTACAGTCCCTTTTTGGTGAGCCCTGTGGCTCACATAGCGCCAGGCCCTCCCACTGAGTGTCTCGCTGTCTTCCTGCTTCCCAGTGACGCCAATGCCCCCTTCGCCCAGTGGGGCACGGAGCGTGTGTGCATGTGGCTGGAGGACTTCGGTCTGGCTCAGTACGTGATCTTCGCCAGGCAGTGGGTGACTTCGGGCCACACTTTGCTGACAGCCACGCCTCAGGACATGGAGAAGGTAAGGGCCAAGCCCTGGGTCGGGGGCTTCCCATTTGTCCCCAAATCAAGGCCAGGCTGTCCCAGTCCTGCACCTCCCCCACCCCAGCACACACACCCACTCGCAGACGGTGGATGGAAGCTGCCACATTCCACGCAGACACATCCTCCGACGGCCCACCTGCCTGTGGGAAGTTCACTTCTGTCTTCATCTTTCCATTTCAGGAGCTGGGAATTAAGCATCCTCTTCACAGGAAGAAGCTGGTTTTAGCAGTGAAAGCCATCAACACCAAGCAGGAGGAGAAGTCTGCGCTGCTAGACCACATTTGGGTGACACGTAAGGACAGGCATATATGTTCTGTTTCTGGCAGCTCCTGAGGAGAGACAGTTTCCCTGTGCACGTGTGTCTCTGAGACAGCTGTCTCTTTGGAAAAGGCAGATGTATCATTAAATCTGTGGGAATACAACTGGAACTTAAGAATGATTTGCTGCTTTTTGTTTTTTGGCATCCACATTCTCATAAGCCCTAACCTGTTTCTTCCTGTTTCTGCAGGTTGGCTTGACGATATTGGCTTACCCCAGTACAAAGACCAGTTTCACGAGTCCAGAGTTGATGGGCGAATGCTGCAATATCTAACTGTGGTGAGGGTCCTTCCTGAGTATCTCACTCGTCCCTCTGAGCACTCCGCTCAGGCATCACCATGGTTGTTATTTTAAATGTGGGTGCACCTCTTCCCTCGTATTAAGGTCTTCAGTATCATTTGTAGCCTAAGAAGTCCCAGATAGCAGAGCATGAGCCCTGGTGCTAAGAAAAGCTGCTGGCGTACCCGCATGCATCTTCCCGAGATGTGGCGGACTTAACTTTGGTCTGGGAAGGAACCTCAGGGTATTGTTATGTTTTATTTTTTCACTTTGGAAACTGGTTCATCAACCAAAACTTTGTTCTTCCAGAATGATCTACTCTTCTTAAAAGTCACCAGTCAGCTGCATCATCTCAGCATCAAATGTGCCATCCATGTGCTGCACGTCAATAAGTTCAACCCCCACTGCCTGCACCGGAGGCCCGCCGATGAGGTAAGAGGAGCTCGGGGGCCTGCAAGGTCAAGTGAGGAATGGGATGGCATCATCACAAAATGCTGCATTTAGGGCCATGGTACTTGGGGTTCCTGCTTTACTAGTGCTTCAGGGTGCCCCTAGCAGTCCTATTATCTGTTCTTTGTGCCCCACCATAGCCACTAGGCCCCAAGCTCCACCCTCCCTTGGGGATACACACACACTGTGGGACGGAGACTTTCAGTTGAGGTGGGCGTGTTCAGTGTGCTGTGGCCATAGACTGGGGCAGTCTGTCAGAGCCATCAAAATGACTGAAGGAGGGGAGAAGGGGGTGCAAAGGAGTTGGAGGGGAAAGCAAAATGGAAAGATGAGCATCAGGTCGGCAGAAGAAAGCAGTCATTAAGGAATCGGGCATTTCAGAACAGATCACCTTACTTAAGAATATTATATTAACAGACCTCCAGTCCCACGTACATGGAGGATGCACAGGAAGGTCTTGCTAGAGAAAAAATAGTGTAGGTAAATATAACATTCCAAATCCTAAAAAGTCCCTGATGATATTCCATGAACCTTAGCATTCTTGGTGGGTGCCAAAGCTAAAGCATCATCACATTCCTCACTTCCACATTCCTGGGAACCAAGGCTAAGCCTGCTGGAAGATTAACCCAGTTTCTTGGGGGATAGAAAACACCCACCTCTACCTTCCATCTCCTGTTTCTCCCCCTTCACAACTATGTTTTGAATTCCTTCTACTGGGCACAGTGCTGGGCACTCATGCCTGCATATTGTGGAAGCCAGCTGTGCTTGCCACAGTACCAACAGCACCTCTGGCATATGTATCTTGATATGTGCTCTCTGAAAACATTTGGCCACACTAGGGAACGCTTGTGTTTATGAAACACTTGGCTTGTAATTGATAGACCTCCTAAAGTTGAGTTGTTGTATTTAATGTTTAATCATCGAATGGATACCATCATTTATCAGCCCCAAAGTTAATCAGAGATTTAGGAATCAACAGGATTCTAGGATAAGGTATCTCAGAGTGGAAGATCCCTCAAGATTCCCTGAGAATGCTATTTCTTGGAAACTGGGAATGTTCTTAGGCAGCTGGTCGAAGAGCCCGGGTCTCTAGGTGCGAGGGTCTTTGTGTGAGGCATATGTGACCGGCTTATTCATAGGGGCTGGTCCACAGAGGACTGCGGTGGGACCTATCAGATCTAACTTTTTCACTCTCTTCTCTCTCCCACAGAGCAACCTTTCCCCTTCAGAAGTTGTGCAGTGGTCCAACCACAGGGTGATGGAGTGGCTGCGGTCCGTGGACCTGGCAGAGTACGCACCCAACCTTCGCGGGAGTGGCGTCCACGGAGGTCTGATTGTGAGTGACTCTTTGGATTAGACTCCCTGTTTTGGTAGAACCTGAACTATCAGAAACTGATTTCTTAAGGTCTAGACAGAGATCCCAGTAAAAAATAAGCATTGGTATCTCCTCTGAAATCCTTGTGTAGAGTGAAGTTTCAAAGTATTTTGATATTTTGGAGTTGAGATTTAATATGCCTTATGGGGACAGGATGGCTTCTGGAAGGACATCTCTAGCAGCAGATCCAGAGAATTCCAGGACAAAGGGATTGTCTGAGAAGTGGCCTTTAGCAAGGGCAACTCTACCTCCTCCTAGAGGGACACGGGCTGAGGAAGCAAAGGGGCGGCAGCCAGGATGTGACTTCTATCTTGTCACACCATACTCTCCATCTGCACTCAGATCTATCAAGGGGCAAATTTAGGAGGGAAATGAGGAGTGGCCATCTGGGATGTCATTCTGAGCAGAACCTGGGATGGATTCAAGGGATCACAGTTCTCTGCTGCTCTGTGAAAATGAGGCGGTCAGTCAGCAAAGGGCTAGTGTCTGCCTAGAGCAGACCTGCAGGGAGCTCCAGTCCCTGCCCTGGAGCTCTAGTCCCTCCCCGTTGGGTTCATCCCACAGTCATCACCACTGAGCGGCTTTGTCTGTGGTTTCTTCTTAGATCCTGGAGCCACGCTTCACTGGGGACACCCTGGCTATGCTTCTCAATATCCCACCACAAAAGACGCTCCTCAGACGTCACCTAACCACCAAATTCAATGCCCTCATTGGTCCTGAGGCTGAACAAGAAAAACGAGAGAAAATGTCCTCTCCTGCCTACACACCACTGACCACCACTGCCAAAGTCCGGGTGAGTTGCCAGCCCCTTTCTGGGGCAGCCACAGGGCCCTGCCTTCTTGCCCTCCCACTGGGCAGCAGGAGGCCGCATGCCTGGAGCATGGCCCATGTGAAAACCTGGACAAGGAGGCCCTCTAGGCTTCTGCCTCGGGAGTTGGGTCAGTCTGTATTAGGCCAGTTTCCGGCCTGTTGAGTCCAAGGAAGTGAGTGCAGGTGTCTTTACACAGAAACTAAGTGCAGGCAGCCAGGAGCTCGTCCTCCACCCGACACTGCCTTGACGCATCTTGCAAAAGCAGGGCTCCCAAGTCTGGAGCAGGGCTCCCGGGTCTGGGTTCCCTTGAGCCGGGTCTGTCTGCACGCCACAATGCCATGGGATCTTTGGCCAACCTGGCCTGCCAGCACAGGAAGTGCTCCAGTTTGCCTTGTGCAGTGGAGGTGGCCAGCACACAGCTGTCCAGACGTCTCAAGTCATCCAAGCAGCAGCTCCATGGCTCTGATTCCCCCCAAAGACCTTTTGACCTGCCTGACCTGTATGCTGTCCTCAGAACACGTCCTTCACGGATTGCAGGCCGGCTTGCAGAATATCTGGGGCCTAGGCTGGCCCTGGGCCCTGTGATGTGGTGATGCCCAGTCACACACCACACACAGACCTCCTCCAGGCAGGATGTATGTAGGGGGCGGGGGCAAGCAGCGACGGTGCTGGGCGAAGCTGGAGCAAGGAGGAAGGGCCACAGAGGGCTATCAGGTGTGGCTTCCTCGGAGCACAGGGTGGCGTGTACATCCCTGTGTGACCAGCAGCCATGGCGAGGCCAGTCCTCCACAATGCCATCTTCCAGGAATTCCCAGAACCACCGGGAAATAAGAACGTCACCAGTGGGGCAGCAGGGCATGAATGTTAGCATCTGGTGGAAGCAGCTCTCCTTGTTCCAGATTATTTGTCTATCATGCCTTTCTCCAGCATAGAAACTGCTTCCAGGAGCTCTATTTTGCTATGATTTTTTCTGAGAGCAGTTGCCTTATTCCGTTTCTCCTGGGCCTGCCTCCAAATGTATCATCAGTTATAGCTGCACAATGGTTTGATGGTCTCCTCCTCATAATCTTGCATTTTCTGTGTTTTAGCCAAGGAAACTAGGGTTTTCACATTTTGGAAACATAAGGAAAAAGAAGTTCGATGAATCGACTGACTACATTTGCCCAATGGACTCCAGTGACGGTGCCAGTGACAGTTACAGGGTCTATAGTGGCTACCGGGGCCTCAGCCCCCTCGATGCCCCTGAACTGGATGGGCTGGACCAGGTGGGACAGATTCGCTGATGCCCTTGTCACCTACCCTTTCTGTGCACCAAGAGCCTCAGTAACGCTGCGTGTGTCACCACATAACTGCATCTCACTCCCGCACACGTGCATGCTTCACGGAACGCACCCCGGCAACTGCGTACCCCTGCTCTCTTCGAAGCCTGAGGGTGGCTGAGGTGTGGAATTATCCCTTTGCTAAGAGACCAGGGTTTGGGACTGTTGCCAAAGGTGGACTCAGGAGGAAATACACTTAAAGACATTTGTACATTTTAAGTGTTTCTCTGTGTCCATCTTCAGCCCGAGGGGAAACACATGAACTTGGACACAAGAGACCATGGACAATCCCAAGAGGCTCAGCTCTCAGCCCCCTCTATTGCACATCAGTTGAGGGGCAATCTCAAGTGCTTTAGGCCTGTGGCCACAGAGTCTGGGTTGAGACCGGAGGGACAGAGCAGGGATCTCTGCCACAGAGACAACGTAATGTGTCGAGACAACGTAATGTGTTGTGCCTTACTACAGAGGCGGCTGCTTCTTGCAATAAAATCAATATTTATGTAGAAAATGAACAGTGCAGCTTATCTTTGAACTCGTGGAGCAACAGAGCAGGCATGTCTGGAGATGGAGCTCTGCTCACTGTACAGCTTGGGAGCCAAAGGCATTGCGCCAGCTCTCAGGACTTGCCAAGGGTTGTGGACGAGGGGCTTGGGGTAAGGGGGCGGGCTCCTCCTTCAGAGGAGGTCTCTGGTCTTGCCCAGCTTCAGGTCCCACCTGTCTCTGTGAACCTCAGGGGAACCCCATTGTCACACACTTCCTGACTGTAGGCCGTGTTGGGGGGCCCCAGGGTGGGTCTCCATTTCAGTGGTACTAGTTGTCTAGTGAAGGTGGAGGGTGACAGACGATGGCTTTGCTGGAAGGCCGCTCTGCCCTTTCATGGGTTTTGCTGGTGTCTCTGTTTCGGAGGCAGCTGTGGGGTCTACTAACCACTGCAGGGCTGCTCTGTCTGTGCCGGCAGAACCAGAGTAGGCCTGCCCTCTGATCTCGGGGCTGAGTAACTGATAATGGATTTTCCAGATGGGCTCTGTCTGGCCAGGACTGAGGGAGAGACACACCTTTCCAGACAGGGTGCCTGCTCTTGAGATTCCACTTTTCCCCAGGGGAGTTTTTTGGCTCCACTGGGCCCCCTGGGTCTCCTAACAGCAGCATAACTGTCTGGCAGATAGGGCAGGGCCTGATGTCCCACTGAGGAAATTCTGATTCTGTCCTGGACAGAGATCAGAGAAGATTTGCTCCTTAGACTACCAGCAGCCTCAGGCACAGCCTGTAATCTCAGGCCATGGCTTCTCCTGAAGGTCACTCAGTGAGAGATGGACAAGCCAGCCTGCTGGCCTCTGATGGCAGGATCCAGGACCACAGAATGGCGGGTGTTCTCAGGCTGACACTGGGCAGTGTTTGTCTGGGGTCACAGGGCAGCCTTCACCCCTTGTTTCTGTTGCATCCTGGTGACAGACTATGCATGTGCCTGTTTTCAATCTGCACGGTGTTGTTATGTCACTAATTTCCTGCACAGCCTCAAGCAAGACCTCTGTTCTTCCATGGGCCCAATTCTATCACCTGTAAAGTGAAGGGTTTACTTGACATGCTCAGAGGATGCTTCCCAATCCACACTGAATAAATAGGCCTGGGGAAGTGGGATGGGCCAGTACGACCCAAGGAGGAGAGGGAGGTCCTGGTAGTGAGGACACTCCACTAGCACTCCTTGAGGATGTCCAGATGCCCACCTGTACCAATGCCCAGGTACCAGTGTCTGGGGACCTGCTGGTCCCAGAAATTGTCAGTGCACTCAGCATCCTGAAGGCTTTCCTTGCTGCCTCTCTGTTCCTGGAAGAAGCTGGAGCAGTGATGTGCTAGAGGGCCGCTCTGACAGCCCCTCTGGCCTGCTGCTGTGGCGCTGGTGCTGAGCAGGCCAGGGGAGCGTGCATGGCAGCATGAGCCGCCAGGGGCCCTGCCTCTGCCCTGGGACAGAAGCAGCACGTGTTCTGTCCATCTGTCACCCCAGGGCCGGGCCCACCCCTGTCTGTTCCCGGGAGAGCGCGCCTGAGCAGGACAGGGCTTGCATGCACCAGGGCAGGCCAGGAACCATGTGGGCTGACTGGGCTGCTGCCCATTTTACAGATGGCACCCTCGGAAGGCACCGTGACGCAGATAGGGCTCCTCTCCCAAGACATTCACCGCCTCACGGTAGGATGTTGACCCTCTCTACATAGGAGGACAGAGGCTGGGGAGACCCTATGAGCTTGGGTTAATGGTGCTCCAGGCCTGGGGCCTCCCCTGTCCCAAACCCAGAGCCTGGGTCACTGAGAGAGAGCAAAGGATGGTGCTGGGGCTGGGGCCGGATCTTGAGCTGACCCTAGGCACAAAGTAGCCCAGAGGCTTCTCTGTTGGCCTGCTGCGGGGCCAAAGTGCTCTAGGTCTCAGAGGCTCTTCCCAGTCTAGAAGCTGGTGAAGAGACCCAGATGCGCTACAGCTCTGGGTCACCTGCCTTCTTAGCCCAAAACCCAGGCCTCCCTGGCCTCACCCTGTTCTGCCCATGAGACATAGATATTTCCCATTATGCCCCCGATTTTGTGGTGATCACAGGCATGCAAGTGCATCCTGACATGTCCAGTGAGGACAAATTGATCATGGGAGGATGGGAAGGCAGAGGGAGGGGGGCATCTTGGTCTCCTGGGAGGCGGGGAAAGGAGGGGCTACCCTGGAGTGAGGCTGATCTGGTTCAAGTCCTATCTTTGCCTCTTAATAGCACTGGAGTCTCAGGCAAGTCATTCTCCCCGAGCCCTGGCTCAGGTGTCTGTAGAGCAGAGCTAATATCCTTGCAAAACTGATCGGCTGACCAGAGCTGGCAGCGAAAGGCCAGCCACCGGGATATGTATTTGCAAGGCCCTGTTCCTTTTCATTCCTGGGCTCGCCGGCTGTACAGTCTGTCCATAGGAAGGCCCCGTGTCATTGTCCTTTGCTAGTTGACTTACTGGGATGCATGAGGAAGGCTGTATATCCAAGCACAAGTTGAGGGTCTCCCTGAGTCCAAACAAGATCACTTTTATTCAGTTTTTTTCTTGGCTCACACATTGCAATGAATCCATTCAGTCTTACTTTTCTCACCTCTGCTAAGCCTTTAGTGTCCTTGAATCTCAACTTTAAGTTCTAAGGGATGAGCAATTTATTTCTGTCTCGATGGTGCTGTTGATTCTGACCCTGTGCATGGGGTCCTGAAGACACCAAACACTTACAGGGCACTGGTGTCGGCCAGAACCACCCCTAGGCCCGCTGCCTCCCATGCAGCGGCTGCAGGGCCGCCTCGGCCAGAGCCCTGTTCAGCTGCCCCCTCGGCTGTCCTTCCAGACGATGCTGAGCCAGGACCAGCTGCTGAACAACTCGTGCCTGGCCGCTCCCAACTCTGAGGACTGGAGATGAACTTCTTCATGGCTGAGAGCCCAGAGAGGCACGTGTGGGGGCCCCCGAGTGTCTGCTTCAGTGGGGAGCTGGCACACAGCCACTGTGAAGTCCAGACGGGGCTGGCAGGGCACCTCCAACGCAGGTTCCAACAGGAGTGGAGCAGAGCTGTGGGACGGACATCCAGGAGGTGACACCAGTGTCCCTGCATTTCCACCTTGCCGCGCTCTTCACTTTTATACCTTTTGTACTTTTATATGTGGACAGCAGAGAGCTTTTGGGGGGCGGAAATGGGATACCAGCACAACCTGATGGCTCAGGCTATTCCTGGGGATCTTACACCAAAAGAGAAGGGCTCTGAATTCATAAAAGCTCTGCAGGAAAAAAAGTTCTGAAAACTGTTCCGAGTGTTCTTTGGTGAAAAGCTGGGGGAGAAGATGATAGGGAGCCCCTTCCTGGCCTCCTTTTGTATTTCCATTCACAGAAATCTGGCCAGGGTGAGGGTATTTAGGGTGAAAATATTTGGGGTTGAGAGCAGGGACGGTAATGAGACTGCCGCCCCCCTGCCCTCAGTCTACTCTCCCCTGCAACGCATCCCAGGCTGGACCTCCGAGCCTCTGAGCCAGACATCTCTAACATGCACGGGCCCTCACCTTCACCAGAGCTGACACACTCAACAGTCTCCGTTCACTCAGCAGCTTCCTTCAGATCAATCGGCTGATCTAATAGCGCCCCCCAGTGGGCACCGCAAATCAACAATTTCCACTTCAATTCTGTCTTCCCAGCAAGCTCGTTCTCTCCCCTCCAGGAAAAGGTGCCCCCAAACTCCAACCAGTCTCCTTCCCCATCAGTCTTCCCCCTTAGTACCTGTCCCTTCCTCTTCCTCCCTGTGAGTTTCTGGTTCAGGACTCACCACTCATCACATTTCCACAGCTGGTCTTCTACCTGGGCCCTCGCCTTTCCAGGAGTTTCCCTCCATATGTTTGCTACCCCATCCTCAGCAAAACACTATTTTAACCATATTGACCCTTCTGCTAAGAATCCCTTAGTTCCAGGATCACCAGATAGGAGTTCAAAACTTCATGCCATAGTCGACATGCAAGGTCCTTTTCAATCTCCAGCCTTCGTGAACCTGCCTTATAGTCAGACCCAGCCTTTCCCTCATTTGGGTATTTTCTCCTATGCCCCTTCACAAGGCCAAATCTGCCTGTTGGGCCCAGCAGAGAGAGTGGCCTTTACTGATGCTTGGGTTGAAGGTCCTGGGTCCCACAACGCTGCCTGCCCTTGAGCCTGAACACGTCCCAGCTCAACTTGAAGTGATGCATCACTCTCTCCCTCACCAACCCCCTCAACACAAACTGAGGGCCTGCCGTGGGCTGATGCCTGTGCAGATAGCAGCAGGCTCTCTCCTGGGCTTCACACTGCTCGGGAGATCCACACCCTAAGCCTGTCCGCCGGCTCCTTCATGTGTACATGGTAAGTGCCTTCCATGCTGGGCTCTGGGGAGCCAGAGCCACAGGTAAGTCCAGTGGGAGGAGAGGGCTCCCCCAAATAAGGGCGTGCTCAGGGTTACAGATGTGCCGATAGAAATCTCCATAGCCCAAAGGAGCAAGTGCTTGTTTTCAGTGGAGGGCTGGATGCAGGAGCTGAAAAAACTCAGAGGTGATATTTAATTCTGAAAGATGAATTGGGTACTGCAGGCCGATGGACTTGAAACAGCCCCGCACATCCTAAGTGTCCAAGTCGGTCAGATGAGAACAGTTTCTCAGGCCCCCACTGCTGTCCTCCGGGGCTGCCGAACACTGTCCCCAGTCTCCGCCCTCTGGATCTCCAGTAACAACCAACAATATCTCAGGCCCTTGCCAGATGTTCCCTGGGGGGCAAAATCGCTCCAGTGAGGAACCACCAGGGCAGAGAATGGGGCCAGAGGAGGCAGCCCATGGAAGGGAAAATCTGGTGAGATCAGCTAGAACCAGGTCAAGAAAGGTCTTGAATTCACTGTGGAGACACAGGGTGGCCAGGTGGGGGCTAGTGAAAGCAGTGTGTTTTAAAGCAGTGGCCAAGTATGGTAAGATCTGCGTTTAAGAAACATCGGTAGGAGCTTATCTGGGGGCAGTGCCCAGCGAGTGCCTTCCTGTATGGAGGGCATTCAGGGGACGCCTTAGCGTGGGGGTGATGAGCATGTGCTGCCTCCCTCCAGCCCCCCTCAGCCGCCCTCTGTAAGACCATTGTCAGGCCATCCTGTGGATACTTGAGTTCTCTAGAAGGAGCCCTGTTCACTCTCCGGGACCCCAGCTCCTCTCCCCTCCCCCTCACATATATACACAGCTGAGCACAATTTCCACTAAAAAATCGAGTCCTGGAATTAAACAGACCAAGGGCAGAAGGCCAGCTCTGCCACCTATTCGGCAGAATGACTGGGGGCAACGTCTATGCTGAGCCCATTTTCTCATCTGCGATCTGAAGAACAACCCCAGAGATCTCTGGCTATGTAGGAGAAACAGCACTTCAAGCACAGAAGCCGGTCTACCGGCTCACGACCACACGGCAGTGTGCCCTCCCGGCCGCGGCAGCATCAGTGGCCACTCGGGTCTTTTGGGCTTAGTGATGTGAAGGATTTAAGGAAGAACCTCTGTATCTAATTTGCCCCCAAGTTCAGAAGTTTCTCTCTTACCCAGGGTAATCACTCTTACCCTGAGATACTAGAACTGGCCAAAGCATTTAGAGGATGCTTTTAAAAAAGTGTTCTTTGCCTTCATTTGTTCTTGTGTAGGATTCCTGAGGTCCACCTACCCTGTGGATTTACTGCCCTGATATTTTTTTTAATATTTCCATTTGAAGGGCCTCCCACAAGAGAAAGGTGTACATGGAGGGTCTTTGAGTTTTCCAATTGACCTGACCTTAAAAGCAGAACTCTGGAGATTATTGGGAGCTGACATGACACTGCAAAGATTCTCTGCAATGCTTTCCTTGCACTTTTGCCACTTCTGGCTGGACGCACACAAGCCTGCTCATATGTGAGCTAAGGCCCCCACAGAGCCACACCTCATGGGTTATCTGCTTTGTACTGGTTTACTTCATTAAACTATGGAAAAAAGATATTGAAATGGTTTCCCCTAAGCCTCCTCAAACCAAGGGGCCTCACAAGTCGCTTTGTCTCCAGCCCCTCGAATTCTTATTAGGCTTACACACAAAACAGAGGAGTGCCCAAGGGTCCTTTAGATGGCACTTTTGAACACACTCCAGTTTAACAGTGAAGACAAACTCACTTTGAAGCAGATGAAAGGGATCAAGCAAATTTGCTAGAAGCAGGAGAAGTGTTAATAAATGAAAATCATGTCCTTGGTATAGCCCAGTTTCTGCAGGCTCGGGTGGGCGGCCGTGTGAATCAGGGGCGGCGGGCCGCACACCAGGATGAGTGTGGACTTCTCAGGAGGAGGGAGGTGCTCCTTGATCATGTCGGTGGTGATGAAACCAGAGCTGTAACTCCAGTCTGAGGAAAAAAAAAAAAAACTGTGAGGGTGCAAGGTATAGTCCTTGACCTCTGACCTTCTGACCTCCCTCCATAAACCCAGGGAGAGGGAAGCAGGGCTTTTCTGCAGGCTGAGATGTCTGCACTATTATTTTCTGCAAAAAGCCAGGAAGGACGTGGAGGACTCTTTAGTATTTATGGCTGATCACAGGCTCACTGTTGGGAGTCTGATGCCCCTGGCGGGTGCCTGCCTGCTGTAAGCCCTGGGGAGGTGGAGAACTTGACCTCGAGGTGGGAGTTCCCCAGATGTATGGATTAAGGCAGCAGCTGCAGCAGTGCAGTCTGTGCTGTGGGGCTTGGGAGCGGCTCGGTCAGCAGTGCTCTCTGCTGGTCAGTGAGCTGTATGACAAGGCAGCACAATTTGGTGCAGCAGGAAAGAGGCAGCCTAAGGGGGGTGCTGAGCTCCCAGGGTAGGTGTGCACAGGGCTGGATGCTGGCTGGGGCTCAGCACGGAAGGTCTGATGTTCAGGTGAGGTGGGGGGTGGAGTCAGTGGCTGTATAGATGCAGTGTGTCAGAGGGTTCTACAGGGACGCCCCATATAGTGTGGGGCCTGTGTTTAGGGTAACCCAGAGTCTCAGTATCCCCCCTGTGTTCAATGTGGTGTAGAATGCTATGGAAATATCAGATACCTGCCCTTGACTTTCCTTATAAGGAGGTCATCCCAAATCCCCCATCCCTCATAGTCCCTCATTTCCAATAATGGAAACAGAGCCAAGGCCTCAGTCCCAAGCCCAGCCCTAAAAGCCGACAACCAATCCAGGAACTAGTCCCTTAGGAGGGTCAGGGGCTAGAGCTGACCCGTAGTGGGGGGGTCATCGCAATGGTGAGCATACCAGTAGGAGGCCTGTCCAGGGTGTACCACAGGTTGAACTGATGTGGGTGAGTTCTGGCAACTTCTTCAAGCTCCTTTCTTACCAAGATATCCTCCTCTGTCTAGAAAAAAAGCAAGAGAAGCAGAGTCCCTCCGGGGGCGTACTGCTTGTTCCCCACACTGAGCACGAGTCAGGACATTTCTGGCCAAGCCACCACCACTCTAGCTTGAGTGCTCTTGCTGAAGACTCAAGGCCAATGACAAAGTTCCTCAGCCACTTCGGCACAACAGTTCTCCTGGGGAAGGGCTAGGGAGACTCGCGCAGAGCTGCGGCGACTTCCCTCCACTGGCAGGTCAGGGCTGCGCAGGGCAGGTGGCTTCCCTCAGAGGCCCCAGCCCCACTCACATCTGCCCCAGCGCCATGGCCTGCTGGAAGAGCTAGTGCAGGCCCAGAATCTCCTGCAGGGAAGGTGAGGGGCTGAGGCAGTAACATCTAACATAACACATGACAGCTGGAGAGCAAAGGAGAGGAAAATAAAGACTGGACACTCATTTGGAGAAAGGTGCAAATCCAGAAGAAGCGTGTTACAGGCTGACAGATACTACAGAGCAGACCTGGATTTCAAAACACTTGATGATTCTTAATTCCACACCTGGGATTCTCCTTAAGAAAATGGTCTAAAAGTGATCAAGCCTCTGCATGGTTTTTCATCACTTTATCATTTATAACTGTGAAAACTAAAATATGTGCATTTAAGATTTAGTAGATTAAGGTGCAACTCAATACAGACAATGATGGAAATATTTATAAAATGTTTAAAATTTATAAAATGAGAAGGAAATGCCTGTATGGTAAGGTTGCGTGAAAACAGAACAAAATATATATAGGTAATTGTAAATATACAGCATGTATAGAAAACAGACAAAACAAGTCAAATCTAAGTTGAGTATTTATATGCTTCTATCCTTTCTGAAATTTCCACCGAGGGCTGCTATGCTATGATTTTATACTTAGAAAAACAGAACTATGTATTAAGAGGGGAAAGAAGCTTGGTGCTTAAGGCTGATTGGGGAGCTTTAAAAAGAAAAGTGGGAACACAGGCCTGGACTCAAGTCTCTGGCTGCAGCGGACCCAGCTGAGCCCTCAGCCTCCCTCAGCCACAGGCCCCCAGCAGCTAGCTAAGCCAGTGGGGAGCATGAACGCAGAGCTACTCAGACACATTCCACCGGCCCTACCGCCTCAGGATGGCTCAGCAGAACTGACCTGGTTAGCGAAGATGAGGGACATCTTAGTGCCGTCACCGGGGCTCCTGGTGATGTGGCGAACGAGCTGCAGCATGGGCGTGATGCCTGGAGCACAGTCAGCGTGGGATGGCTCCTCCTTTGAGGCCAACCGTCCCTGGTCCGGAGTAGCTTAACAGGACCCCTTGGCCCTGGCTCTACTGTTCTTACTTCTGTACCCCAAACTGAAAGTGGGAGGCTGCTCTTCATTCTGGTTTTCCCTCCTAATGCAACAATAAATCGAAAGCCCTTTCCACTTTTCATATGCAAGATGAAAGAATTGGTTGTGGAAGTGGAACTGTGTTGCACATCCAGCTCCCTCGCTAACATCTGACCAGGGAGAGTCAAGTACAGTACAAGGCTGAGCTCTGTGGGGTGCTTATTACAAAACAGAATTAATGACAAAGAGAGTTTTTTAAAAAAGTGCTGATTATGGTTCCAGGCTCATTGTAGGTCTCTTTACATGTTTGTTCTCTTTTTTTAGGTGTTCAAGGGATGGGGAGTCAGGCCTGACATAAATCTAGGAGCTCTTCGGGGGGCATGTATAGGTCTGCCCAGCCTGGACTGACTCTTCGCTATACCCCAGCCCGACATTAGAGCCTCCCGATTGCTCCTGGAGTAGCTACCATGTTGCTCGGGGAGCAGGGAGAACAGGGTCAGTTTTAAGCCCCATCACTGACCTGTATTCCTTTCTAAAACAGTCAGGGAAGGGAGCTCACATCAGCCCTTCTGGGAGCAAATGCTTCTAAAGTCAAATGGTCTCCAAGTGCACCCTATCCCTCTTACCTGTGCCCCCTGCGATCATTCCCAAGTTTTGGACCAATTTGATTTCCGGCTGACTCATTTTGTTTGGCTTGACTGAAAACTTCCCTGAAACACAGAGGATACTTGTGGCTTCTGCAGCTTTTGTCTGAGAGCCTGTAGAAGATCGCCAATTTTCCCAGGAGGCCAGTCCATCTGAGGATAAGGCTATGCCATTTAAAGACACATGAGCAGGCCAGGATGGCTGCGTGGGCCAGCCCTGCTGCACAAGGTGGGCCTGGAGCCTGCGCCTCCTCGGGGAATCACTGGGCCTTTTCTTGAGGGAGGAGGAAGGCACAGAGGCTAATACAGAGCCTCATAGCTCAATCTCACCCACCACAGTGAAAGAGTGAATTCATCAAGGAGTGGGTGCTGCCCCCATACACCCATTCTTCAGCATAGGGGTACCTCTTAAGTGTCAGATATTGTGCTGGAGATAACAGTGATAAAGAAAAACCAAATCCTTCCCCAAATCTTTTGAACTGGATGTGTGCATGAATGTATAAACATTTTAAGAAGTCCATGTAACTCAAATCTGAGGAGTTTTCTAGAACAATGGGACCATTGCAGTTATCTTCTTCCTTCTGAAGGCCCACTATGAACCTCCCAATACCTGGTTCATGATATAACAGGCGCCCAAATGGCCCTTGAAAAAGGATGGTGTCCCCAATTTTCATGTTGTCCAAGTACTGAGTCATCTTTCCCCCTTCTGGATATCTGGGATGTACATTTTTAAAGTAGATCTGAAAAACAAGGCAGCATGATTTCCACACCATTGGAGCTGATGGTGCACACAACTCAATTCACAGCTGCACATAACTCAAAAATGCATCTGCTGCTGGAAACCATGTGGAAAAAATCCTCTACACTCACGGCTGCTGCCAGCAGCCCCTGAAGACCTCACCAGAGTAACAGTGAAGTCACACTGCTGGAAAGCCCTGTCTAGGCTGCTGTGGGTGAAGCAGCTAAGCATGGTGGGGGTTATTTACCTTTATAATTAAGTCCACAAAGCCTCGGTCATTATCACTGGACACAGGTGTGTAAGCCCTGACGACCAAAGTATTATCAATTGTGGCCAAGACGGACATAGTTACCTACAGAAAAGGTATGAAATGTTAGGTCTGAGCAAGGGTAGTGTAATGGGTCCCAGGATTTCCATAAAGGACAGAGAATCAGGTGCAGAGTGCCATAGGGTGCATGGGAGGAGGGCCAAACAGTTTTTATGGAGCTCTGGGCCCCTAAGCTATGGGCTTAGCAGAGGTTTTCCACTTCAGACTGACCAACTGCCAGGTAGTGTTAGAAATGGGTGACTTAGAATTCCAGGACTGCTATGGCTGATACTCTGTGGATCTGCAGTCCCTGCTGAAAATCCACATCCATTTAATCACTTTATCCTCAAGATGACCCAAGTTTCAGGCAGAATTAAACCCCATTTCATAGACAAGCTCAGAGAAGTAGAGGAACTTTCCTCAGGTTGTTCAGCAAGGAGCCTGTGGTGAGTTTTGAACTCTAAATTCACTTCTTTTCAGTGCTCACTGAGATCTCATTTTTGTGTCAGCCCAAACTGAGCAATGAGAAAGGACGATTGCCCCCAACAAGGATGATCGCCCTGAGCTCTCATGGCTCCGCAAGTCCCCAGGACCACCTTCACACCTCAGCTGTACAAGGCCCCAGCCCGAGTGAGATGCCAAGTCGCACTTACCTACAGGAAGCCCTAGGACATGGCCTGGCGAGGGCAGGCCAAAGCGGAACCTCCGGGTGTTATGGCTGACTTGCTAGTAAAACAGAAAACAGTCACAGACTGTCAGCTTTCTAGCAACCTTGCTGGGCAGCTGGGATACCGTGGATTTGGTGTACTCCCAGCGCGCGCGCAGACACGTGAGGCCGGTGGGGAGCAAACGGGAGGCCACGAGGTGCCTGCCCCAAGGTTTTTCTGAGGTCTTGTCTTCCCAGCCAGCACATTCCCCACCTCCTGATCTCTCCTTTCACCCACTCACAGGGGAGCGGTGGGCTAACCCGTTACCTCTTTCTCAATCAAGGGCAGCGGATACTTGGTTTCAGGGTCTTGTAGAGTGACAAGCTGTTTCCTTGAGTTCATGTTCCTCAGGGCCAACAGGAACACTGTGACCCCAATGATGGTGATGGCCAGGAGCAGAGACGGGTCCTGAAAGGATAGTGTGAGCAGGGGCCTCGGGTCCTGCCTTCCCCTGCAGGTCAGCTCTCAGGCGTGGCTCTATCCTCCCCCAGATGCAGCCCCCCTCTCCAAAGCCCCAGAAGAAGCTGGGCAGCACCACAGAGAAAGCAGAGGGCAAGCCCTGGGGGTTACCCATCTGCCAGGGGTTCGGGGCCTCAGACCTCTGCCCCAGCCCCGGGCCCCGCCAGGTGGCCGGACCCCTGAGTGAGTGACCTGGCCCACTGGCAGCTGGAGGGAAAGGTCGGTAGTGTCCTCTGCTTCCGGCGCCCGGGCTGCCCGGCCTGCGCCTTTCCCCGCTGGTTGGCCCCCCAATCCTCTCCCTCACCCCCCACTCTGGCTCCTGAGGGCCCCATCGAGCTTCCCCTGGCTCCTGGCACAGGCTTCTCGCCCCAGGCAGTCCCGTCGCCGCCGCGATCCTACCCGGAATGAAACGGTGAACATGTCGTCCAAGTGCAGCCGGCTGGGCGGCGGGTGCGCGTCTCCCCCACCCCGCGGGCCCGCTGCCTCGCGGGCACCGCCCCGCAGCTCCGCCTGGCCCACCCCGCAGCCTCGCAGAACCTCCGGGGCCAGGCCCGGGAGCGCGCGGCGGCACCCAGCGGCTAAGTCAAAGGCGCCGGGTCGGAGGATCTTTCTCGAAGACTGACTTGGCTCCTTCCCTCACCCCAGCGCCGGCGATCCCGGTCCCGGGGCTGCTCAGCCTCGCAGAGCTAGGGGCTTCATCGTCCTGGTGAATCACCCCTAGGTCTTCCGTGGCCCCTTCTCCATCCGGGTCCTCTCCCCACAGACTCTGAACAACCGCGGCAGAGAACCCCCTCTCCTGTTGGGGCGAGGCGGGGGTGATGGGAATTTAGGCTAATTCAGAGAGCTTGGTTTCCACGGCCAAGTGGGATATGTGTGGGTGTGTGGGTGTGCACTTGTGCGTGGGGTGGGGGTGCGGGGACAGGAAATCGAGTTAAAGAAGACATTCCCTCAGAGTGTCCATTCATTCATTCATCCCTTCTTTTGTTCGTTCGTCATTGGGAGAGAAAGAAAAGTCAAAGCATTAGACAGACAAGAGGAGGCAAAAAGGCAGGCGGAGACAGTTTACGGGTGTTCTTTGCCATGCATTTCAGAACCTTGGTACCATCCCTCACCCCACCCTCACTCCCCATCAGGTCTACGGCCAGCGGCAAAGATGAATCCCAGTCTTCTGGGCGAGTGAGACAGAAGTGAAGAAACAGAGTTCCAGCCAAACCCAAACTTGCTTAGCGTCTAACATCTGCTGGTGCCTGGATATTATTGTCAGACATTTTAATTTCTGAGTCTGTTGAGTGTAAAGTGATGATTTGTGACCCTAATTTCATTACCTAGTTGCTAAGGAGGTTGAACAACTTTAATATATTTATTTCCCATGGAGTTTATTTTTCGGGGGGTGGGGAGGAGTCTGCTAAGATTTGTATCCATCGTTTCACGGAGTTGTCTTTTTCTTACTGATTTCAGGAGTCTTATCCACATATACACGTATTTTTCAAGGTCATTTACAGGCCAGTTATGTGAGATAGAAATATTTCCTTCCACTTTAACAACTATTTTACCTTTCTCTTTTTAAATATTTCTCAATGTGTCAGTCTTCACTATTTTGCTTGTATGGTTAGTGCTTTTTGTAATTTGTCTATTCCTACCCAAGGTCATGTAGTCTATATTTTCTCTGACAATATTTAAAGTTTTTCCTTTCACACTGAAATTTCTCAACCATTTGGAACTGATTTCTGTGTATGATATAAGGGAGGAATCCAATTAAATTTTTTTCTGTATGGATAACCTGTTATTTCAGTAACTTAAAAAAAAAAGATTTATTTGTTTATGTATACAAGCTGGGGCGTAGGCCAGAGGTGAGGGGGATGAGAGGATTTACCAGAGACAGAGTGTGGAGTAGAACAGGAAGACTGACTGAAGTACACTGCTGAGGGGAGTAGTGGGTGAGACAGGAGAGGTCTGCTGTGCCACTTGGGAAGCTCCCTGGCCAGGGATCGAACTCGTGATTCAGTGGCTCTGGATAACTTCATAGTGCTGCGACTAAACCTGTTGGGCCACCAGAGAAGCCCTATATCAGTAACTTTCATTGGCCACTGACCTGTAATGTCCCCTTTACCATCTATGAGTTTTCCTATATGTCCAAATCTGGTTCTGGTTCCCTGTTTTTTAATATTGATCTAGTTGCTAGATCCTTGTGGCACTACCATACTGCCTATTCTGACCCCCCCAATGTAAATATGTGTATACATTACATCCTATTCATAACTTTACTACAGTTGGTAATTAAACATCCTGAATATTTAATTGTTAAATGACCAAACCTCACATGAGCCTGAAAGTTCCATTTTGGCAGAGACCTTGTTTCCTCAGGCCTTAGCACAGTCACATAGATAACATTCAGTAAATATTTAACAAATGAATGAATGAACTTAGGCCCATCCTACAGCATTTTCCTCGGTGCCTGGCACATGGCAGATGTTCCATAAATAAATACTAATGAGAGGAACAATCCTTTCCATAAAACCCCTTCCTTACTTAATTTATCTCCATAATACCTATTACCAGATGACATACTATTTGTTTACCATAATACCTATTACCAGATGACTACCTACCTGTTTACTATCTTTCTCCAGCAGAACATTAAGTTCATGAGGACAGGAATTGTTTTGTCTGATTGAATTTCCATCATATCCCAGGCTTACAACAGTGTCTGGCAATTGTTAGATGCTCGGTAAACATTTATTTCATGCATGCGTGCATGAATGAATGAACAGACTTCATTTTCCCCCTTTGAGCCAATCACCTGTCCTTGTTTTTGACTTTCTAGTTCAGAGACATCTCACCTTTTCCTGTCGATTTCTTAGTGGTTTTCCTCTACACTTCCGATCTCCCTTCTGATTTTCCCTGCACAGTATTCTGCTTTACTAGAGAGAAAGAAGACATATTCTCCCATATTAATCTTAGAGCAGGATAAAAGGCAGGTGTTTATCTGGGCTCCCTGTAATTTGAGAGGGCAGTGACTGTCCTCAGTGCCCCTCCACACTTTATACGTGCCCCTCATGTGTTGCCTGGCTTGAATCATCTACTAATCTCCTAAAACAGAACATGAGTACATGTCTCTTATGTCTTAATCCCCCACTTGGGGTAAGGCCTGGCAAAGAGTAAGCTCTCAGCAAATGTTTGCTGGAAAAAAAGAAGAGAATAGAATGAGCATCTGTTGTTGTCACTGGGCATATATAAGACTCTGCCATCAGCCCTGACCTAGGACAGCTTCTCCCACGGCATAACCAAGTCTGTTCATGGCTGAGACTCCCTGGGGGAAACCCGTGCCCTGAACAAGTTGATGCTCAGCCTGTCTTCTATATAAACAATATCCTGGCTGCTGTGACTTTTCATTAACTTTTAAATCTTAAAACTGACATTGCTATTTTATCTCCTGAACAAATGATCACCTTTGAGGTTCTAGCTGTTAAACCTAAATTATGGTAATCATAGTGGACTGAATAATGCCTCCCTGCAAATATATCCATATCCTGATCTCTGAAGTTTGTGAATGCTAGCAAATGGGATTTTCCTGTGATCAAAGATCTTGAAATGGGAAGACTATCTGGGATTGTCCAGTGTGTCTGACATGATCACAATATTCTTTATTAGAAGGATGTAGGAGGAGACAGAGAAGAAACTGATGTGATCACAGAAGGAGCAATTGGACAAGCCTAGGAATACAGGTGACCACTATAAGCCAAAAAAAGCAAGGAAATGCATTTTCCCCTCAGAGTCATAGGACAGAATCAACCCTGTCAATACCTTGATTTTATCCCACTGAAAGTTATTGCAAACTTTTGGCTTCCAGAACTCTAAGAGATTATATTTGTCCTGTTCAAACCAGTAAACTTATGGTAATTTGTTACAGTATCAGTGGGAAACCAATACATTAAATGAACTATTGCTTTTGTCTCCTAGGGTTTATTTATTTATACTTGGATTTATTTCTATCCAAAATGTTCTTGTGATTTGGATCAGAGGAGCCAGGAAGTCCTCCTCTCCGCTGGTTCTGATGTTTTTGTTGCTCAAACTATGGGTCTATTTCCTCACATGAACACCTCCCTCAGCAGCATTCTGCTGTCTGGTCACAGCTTTTGTCTCTGCCAGGCCACATGAGTGGCCCACCCACTCTGTCCCTTCCTCTCCGCCCTGGTTCTG
The DNA here is from genome assembly GCA_004024925.1 of Scalopus aquaticus. NCBI lineage: Eukaryota > Metazoa > Chordata > Mammalia > Eulipotyphla > Talpidae > Scalopus > Scalopus aquaticus. The sequence continues at coordinate 27,378 of PVIJ01011440.1, forward strand.
GCCTGTCTTTTGTGCATTGTATAAAAATGTCATCCTGAACAAAGGACCTCAGCAGACAAGTCTTGTCTACTGGGGTGAATTTTACGAGAGAACACGGAGGAGCATCTAATCCACTCCAAGCATACCAACACCATTTCCAACATTCCAAGAGTATTTCTTGTAGTTGCCTAGATTTTCCTGGTCAAACAATTTAAACTAAAGTATGTTGATGCCACCAAATCAGAATTCACTGCTGAGCACTGATGATTGTTTAAACCAATGGTGATACTTTGTTTCTAGAGTGTCTTCACAACAAAATGTGGCATGGAAGGCCATGTCTGCTTCTAGCAATAAGGGACGGGCATGGATCTGAGGGCTAAGACTGTATGAAGACAAAGAGTTTGAGACACCAAGACGACCAGGATTTGCCAGAAATTGTATTTGGAAAGTCAAAAGAACAGCTTGTAGAGTTCTATTCTTATCCTCCCTCCCATATCCAGGGGAATCCTTCTTCAGCAGCTGTGTCTTCAGAGTTATGCTAAAGATGCTAATTGAGTTCTCCCCAATATTTCCATCGGTTGTTTCAACTCTTCCCAAATAACATCTATTGTGGCAGGGGCTTGTTAGAATGGGCTTCAGGATGAGAACACCTGAGATCAATATAGTTGTATATTACAAGTCCAGTTCTTCCCTCTGCCACATTTGTTAATGTATATCACTTAAATACATTATTCTAAGAAACTAGAATGTCTATTATGTGTGTAGATGGGGCAAATTCCTGTGTCTTGAACTCTTAAGTATGAAATAGAGCATAATGAATGAAACTAGCTTTCTATAACTGGTGTAGCCCTATTAGCCATCACTGATTGCCTACTCTGCACAGACACTGGGCTGGCCTCATCACAACCTATGCATGCTTTCTAAATATATGATTGAGGATATTAGGAAACACCTGGATCTGATCACACTGACACACCATAATGTGTCTGGGGTGGAGAAATCTATGGTCTGAACCATTGGATCACAGTCTATCCTGAAGACAGAAAGTGTTGCCTTGAGCCAGCTCTGCATGGAGTATGAAAGAGAGAAACCAGATAGCAGAACTCAACTCTGGCGTTTGCCGCCCTGTGCAGTGGTCAGGAGCATCTGCTTGCTAGAAAGGCAAAGGGCAATGCTTCAGCAGACCTCTCCCAAATCTGGATGAGATGCTCCTGAGGATGCTCCCTGATATTTGTTGCCCATTAGAAAACTTTGCCTGGTGAAATTGGGAGGTGGATGTATTTATTTGTAGAGCCAGGAAGGCACAGAGCAGGTTTTCTGTGATCTGGGCAGATGGGTAAAGGAGGAGTCCTGGTGCCCTCGCTGTCTCTTTCAGGCTTTTCATGTTTTTCTAGAGCATTTGTAGAGAGGCAACCAGGTGCAGGGCAGGCAGGGGGCCTGGGAGTCCAGGAAGCTCCAGGCCTCCCAGCCTCCACCGAATTGTTACTCTCTCTGGCGTTCTCTTGTGATCTCTTCTGCTGCACCCCACCTCATGGCCCTCTGCCATCATGCTCTGTTTTCTGTGATGCTGCCCTTATAGGCTCAGCCTCCAGGCCCAGGTACACCCACTCAGGCACATCCACACCCTACTTCAGGTGCCCGCCATCAGGCATGAGTGTAGGATCTGCAGGGGTCTATCATTGATACTAATGGTAGGAGGGCAGAAAAACCTGATAACTTCATTTACCCTACAGTATTCCATGCCACATAATCCATTCACTAGACATTAAGCACCCCAGTCACACAGTAGCACACTCAAGAAGATTGTGTGTACTAATGTGTGTACTAATGTACACATTCTGCTGGAATGTGAGGCTCAAATCCTGTGAGTTTCCTCATTCTCTTAACATAGCTTCTGGGCCGACAGAGCTGAGGACCTGGACTCAAAGGGTATCTCCGACACTCTGTCAGCTGCTTCAGAAATACTCTTGTTGGCTCTTAAAATACAATCCCAACATCATGAATTAAGTTTTATTTTCTTAAAAAAAGGGTTTTATTTTCTTGCTTATTTTTTTTATCTGATGCCTTGAATCTTAAGTGTAACATAAGATTCTGACTCCAACAAATATGCTATATAGTTTATCTATAAGACATTAATTTTCTTTTATAATTATGGGTCGCAGCTTAAATCTAAGTGGGTCTCAGACATATCCAGCACTGTTTTAATGGGTGAGATGGAATTAGTCAAAGTATTTGCTCAGGAAATATCTTCCCAAGAAAGAATTTACATTGAGGGAAGAATAACCCAGGCACAGAGGATCTAAGGAGATGATGAAAACATAGTCAAGTCACACTGAGAACCAATTCTGAGACCACCATGGTGTTTGTATCTCAGGAGGGAAGTCAGCACACAGCACTCCTTGGGGTGTCCTGGGAAGAGGGACTCACCGCACCCCTGGTGTGCCTCAGTGATGGGAATTGAAGCCCAACAGCTTCTTAGACTTCTTTCCACCTTGAAGGCAATTATCTTCAGGTAAAATCAATTAAGGTCCAGAAAAAAGAAACAGAGCAGATTTTTTTTTTTCAGAGGACATTTGGGCATGTTATCCATACAGACAGAAGGAAAGGGGACTCTACGCTGGTTTTAAGGGCAGCGTGGCACCAGAGTGTTTAGAATTACTGACTTATTCTCATGCCGGGCAGGGAAAAGATGACCGAGCTTCAAGTGAATCTCGGGCAGGTTCCATCTCACGGCAGTTACGTGACTCTTAACTTTATAAACCTTGGTTCTTTTCTTTTTTTTTGAACCTGGGTAAGAGTCCTCACCTTTTCTCAGTGCAGGGGGGTGTGTGAGGAGGAATTGAGAGAAGGTGTGTAAGGGCCCAGCAGCCTGCGAGATGCTGCAAATGAGAGTAAAAGGCCTCAGCTGCTTCCGGGTGTGCAGCCACGATGGGGGCATCTTCCGGGTCTGGGATGGGCCCTCACTCCCATGCCTGACAGAAATGGAAGACGACGCACGGCTGGAAGGAGGCAGCAGCTGGCATTTCTCAGGCAGACAGGCCGGTCACACAGACAGGTGAGCTGCCGTGGCCCCCAATCTGTGTCCACAGTGTTACTGTGAGGGGCGGGGTGCGTGAGGGGATCATAATGGGCTTTTCTGAAGATAGGACAGTTAGAGCGTTGAATAGACTCACTGAAGAAGGGAGGCATTCATGGAGCTTGGGTGCTTGAAACAATTTGGATTGTGGGTACCTGTTACCTGACCTGGTATCTGATGCATCCTATTTCTCTACTTATGAAGGGAAATAAAATCAGTCAGTAATCTGCTTCCATGCCAAAAACAAAGACTGATGCCTGATCAGCACTGCGACACACATAATCCAGTGGGGCTGCAGTGATCACTGGTGGCTAGAGCTGGCTGGAGAGAAGGGGGCCTTAGAGACCCCAGAAGTTCCTTTAGTCCAATTATGGATGATTGCAGTTACCTTCTATCAGCTGCGTGCTGTTCCCTAGAAAGTGAGAGGACAAGGAATCTCAGATAATACCATGTTAAAATACATGGTGTTTGGAGGTGGTTCTCTAAGGCACCCTGGAGTCAGAGGGAAGCAAGGCTGCTGTGACGGCATTTTGCAGATACAATAAAAGTACTTTTCATTTGTATTTAGTAAAGAAGACCCTGGAGAATCTAGGTGAGTCTGACTTGATAAATTAGAAAAATTTAAAAGCAGAACTCAGATTTCTCCAAAGATAGAAGAAATTCTGCCTGTGGAGAATAGCTTCCACCATGCAAGTGGAATTTCTGTGTCCTGTGACCTGTCCTTTTTGAGTGCCCACCCCAAGGATTTAATCACTTAACCCCTCAATTTCATACCCAATTCCTGGTGTATTAGTATGCTAGGTCTACCATAACAAAATACCACAAACTGTGGAACTTAGAAGAACAGAAATTTATTGTGGCATGGTTCTGGAGGCTCGAAGTCCAAGATCAAGGTACTGGAGGGGCTGGTTCCTTCTGAGGTGCTGACGGAAAATCTGTCTCAGGTGTTTCCCATAGCTGCTGCTGGTTTGCTAGCAGTGATTTGTGTTCTTTGTAGATGCTGCATCACCCCAGTCTCTGCCATATGATCTTCTCTTCTTGTGTGTGCGTCTCTGCGTCCAAATTTCCGCTTTTATAAGGATATCAGTCATATTGAATTAGGGCCCACATCAACAACCTCATTTTACCCTGATTACCTCTATGAAGACTCTAGATTCAAGTCAGCTTGCCTCTGGGGTACTGGGAGTTAGAACTCCACATATTTTGGGGGCTTTTTTTTTTTTTTGGTTACAACTCTGGCTGATACACTCTGTTTGGATCCTTCCACAGAACAGCTTACCTGGGTCCTTCAGGTGGAACATTCCAGGTTTCCAGAAACAGTGACTCATCCTCTGATCTGGATATATTTAAATCTGGGTATAAGCATAATACATATTGCTCAGCTTACACAAACATGTTTTGCTTGGGGCTTACCAGAAAATTATTATTAGAATTCTGGGGCATTTCAGTCACATTGGATTTTATCGGTATTTCCACTGAAAAATGAAACATTTTCACAATAAACTGGCTTTGTCATCAATAGTTGCTTACTGTTTAAAAAGAATGAAGAACTTGGTGGGATGGTGGGGCAGATCACAGGCTCTGTGGGATTTGTGCAAGGGCTCATAGAAGGAAACTGTAATGGGTCGAGGCACTGGGAGTTAGTCAAGTTACTTTACCTGACTGAACCTCTATTGTATGTCACAGACTTGCTCATGGCCAAGTGCATCTGATCTGATTTAATCCTCACTCAGATTCTTACTGGGCGTATGTGTTACTCTCCTATTGCAAGATTGAAGAAAATGAGTCTAAGATGACTCTTTATTAGACCACATTATACATTCAGTAAGGATAGACCAAGACTCAGTCAGTTCTCATTCTCTGTGAATTCATATTTGCAGGTTCACTTATAGACTAATATTATTTGTAACTCAAAACCAATACACATGGTGCCTCCATGGTTATTCAGGGACAGGGACACAGAGTCACGTGACATACGTGCTCATAGCTGAGCTCTAATGAGGAGATGCTCGTGTTTCACACTACACATTTCATACTATGAGCAACTGTCTTCCATGGTCTACTTAGTGCCACGTTGAGGTTTTGGATTTTTTTTTCACTTTTGTGCTTTCTATTAGTGATTTTGCTGTTTTAAAAAAAGACTGGAGTAGAATTGTCATGAGTAGCAGGAATGGCAAGGGAGTGTGTGATGCACCTTACAGGGCAAATGAATGGTGATTAAGCTTGTTCAGGCCTGAGTTGTAGTGGCACTGGTCTTGCATTCACTGTTCATAACCAGCAATATTGATTGCATAAGGTGACTTTAAACAGAAACACATAAAACCAGAGACTCTTGGGGGCCTCCCTACTGGCCTCCCTACTGGCGTAGGGGTTAAATCTCAGCACTATCATGCTATTGCCACTGCAGCATGAGTTTGATCCCCAGCCAGGGAGTTAACCCACATGGCGTAGCAGATCTCTTCTGTCTTGCCTGCTGTTCCCCTCAGCAGTGTATTTCAGTAGATCTGCCTGTTCTGCTTCCCACTCTGTCTCTGGCGAATCCTTCCCCCGCAACCCTCACGCCTCTGGCCTACACCCCAGTTCTTGTATGCATAAATAAAAAAAAACTTTAAAAAAGCAACAAAAAACCAGAGATCCATAGGAACCTAACAAACCATGTGTTTCTCCTAGGAGCAGTGGTTTGGTATTCACCAACTGGGTGTTTGTGGATAGAACGGAACTGCTGCAAATAATGAGTCTTGACTATATTCATGTGGGAATTGAAAGGCTGCCAGTTGTGAGCATATTTTGAAGATTAGAATAGGGACCTGAGGATTGGTCCCTTTATCTTCTTACCTGTTTCTGGGACAAAGGAGACTGCAGCTCGAAAGCCTCGGAAGGTCATCTTTTCATCCGACTGGAAGCTAATGAGCATTGTACCGGAGTAACTCAGCACAGGGTCAGGGGTAACGAAACCACACAAGCGCGCTGGCTCGAGTCCAGCCCAGGCAAGACATGGTCAAGGGTCCGACAAGTAGATGTGATATTGGGTAGAAGAAAAAAGTTGTCCTTTAGATCATTTTCAAAACATAAGCTTTTCTGGTGATGTCACAATTCATTTTGAAAATAGAAAGGTAGGTTGCTGCTTTTAAATGCGCCCCATCAATTTTTCCATTCTGTTTTATCTTTAAACACTGGAATGTGCCTCTGGAAATGCCCCTCCAGGAAAAGGTTCTAGCCACAGGGCTAATTTCAATGACACCTCCCCTTGTGGTCCTAGTTCACTGCACTTCTGTCTTCCACATTTTCTGCTCAAATGGTTCTCTGGTACTTTCTTGCTCTTCCTGTCCCTACAGTAGTGGTGGTGAGAGCAGAGGAAGCACAGAGGAGGTGCAGGGCAATGAAGGAAAATTGAGCCTTCCCACACCCCCAAACTCCATTCAAATGCAGACCAGAGGAGATGTGGCTCCAGGGGAACACAAACCTATCTCCTTCTTCTGTTGTACATCCCTGTACACTGTCACATAGTCAGAAGTGCAGTCTCCACTGTCTTCTGTTTCCAGATTCTGAAAGGAAAGCTGAGAAGATGCTACATTATAGCCAGAGTAAATGATGTAAGGGAATACCTGATTTTGATGAAGCAAGGAAATTTGCATTGATAAACTTGCTCTGGAAAATGACCATAGATAAAAAAGTAAGTGAAGCATTCCTGGGGAGTTTAAGCTACTTAGAAGATGCCCTATCATGGGTTCCCAATCTTTTTGGAACATCTTAAGCTAACTGAATACAGGCCAAATGCAAGGTGGGAAAAGATGCAAGTCTTTTTGTTTCCTAGCAGCTCTAAAAAGACTAGCAGAGTTACCCATGGAGATTTTTCCCATCTAGAGACTGATTTTGGGTTATGCAATGAACCCATGGACATACAACTGCTTCTTTGGAATGTTTACTGTTGTCCACCTGGTTCCTGATATTTCATCTTGAACCTTCAGTTCTTTTGAATCAAGATCAAAAGTGGCTGTACCACTTGGGTCCTGTGTTCTTTCTTTTTGGAAGGATATATCAGGGCCAATTTTCACCTGCTTTGTCTTGCTGCTAATAAATCTCTGTGACTCACTAGCAAATTCTGATATAGCATGGGAATGAGAAACTCTATTGCTGATATAAAACAGAAGGCCATCTGAGCTACTGCAGGCACTTGCAAAGGTGGTGTCAGAGTCAATGCAGTGAATTTGACAGGTCATAGATGTGTGGAAATGGAAATCCTGGATGCTAAGCTTAAATGTAAATCTCAACAAAATTCTAGGGCATATTATAAAAGCTACTGTGTACACAACCTTAAAAAAGAACCAACTGCAGCCAATCTGGGTTCACCAAGAATATATCATGACAAGCCTCTCATTTTTACCGTTTCTATGATCATGTTTAATGGCTGAATGATATTAGAGAACAATTCTCTCTACCCTCGGATAATTATGAGTTTCATTTTTTTGCTGTATTAAAAAATGTGAATATGTTTATAAATTTGCTTTTTCCTTCTCTTATATTATTTCCTCTGTAGGGCACTTCTTTTGTTTCAGGCAAAGGGAGGGGACATATCTAGATAGGAGGAACAAGATGGAGGAACAGAGAAATGGAAAGGACAATCTTCAAGTCATCTTGATGGCACTGCTATTGAGCTTGAAGTGAAAACCAGTGAAAGATAGGACTGATGGGGTAGGAATTAGGATTTTAAACACACAGATGATAGGGATTCAACGGAACCTGAGCACTCAGCAGAAGATACAAAGGACTGAGTGGAAAGGACAAGAGTGGAAACAAATGATGACCCATGGTGAATGCAGGCATGGGGAGAAGAAGATGGATAGAATTCATTCAAACATTTCTTAAACCCTTACTGGAATGTGTTCTGGAAGTGGACCCTTTAACCTCTAAACCAAATGGTAGGCACATCATGATGACTCATAACATTAATTTGCAATTACTTGCAGGACCCATCCAAGTAAGATCAAGAGAAGACATAGAGGAAGTCATTATGGATCTTCTCTTCCTAAAAGTCAAGGCAGAAATTTCAGAAGGAAGCAGAATTAAAGGAACATTTATTGCTAGTAATGGAGGATAAAAGTTTAAGTCAGAGCTTGCTTTGACTCCTTGCTTGGACAGTTTGATGATTTAGAACTCACTGCCCTTAAATTCTGTAAGCCGTTCCCTACAAATTGTTTTGTTAGCAGTTTAATTAATAAGGAGGAAACACTTGCTTCTATCGTTAGAAAGAACTAAACCCTGATGAAGCAATATGGAAACGTGAAGTGCACAGTGGCCATCTAGTGGTAAATGTGGGTAGTTACATGGGGAAATAGGCTGTGCCATTATTCAGCAGGCATTTACCCAGGAGCCTTCCATACCAGGTACTAAGGATACAGAGGTAAGTAAATTTGATAAAAATCTCTTCCCTCGTGGTGCTTATATGTGCTATTCTGTGAAGATACCATAGCAAAGTAAGACTAACCAGAGTCAGTACCTTAATTAGGTAATACTTGGGGGCTTGAAAAACCCATTTACAGTTGACCACGTCACTGTAGTTTTTAGGATAGTCAGGACTCTGAATGAAGCCTTCTTCGAAAAGGATGGCTAAGGAACTGCAACCCAAATCTGAAACACATGAGAAAACTTCCAGACAATGGTATCCCCCAAGCAAAGAATTCTTTGTTTTCCCTCCTGTCTCCCCCAATGACACTCGAACAAGAAGGAGGAACTCTGTGTACTGATTTTCAAGAACTTATTTGGCCCATCAACTGACATAGGTGTGCAATAAACATGAGTTCACAGGATGCAGAAGGAGCACCTGCACCCTGTGTCTCCCCAGCAACACTGGACTTGGGAGGGAGGGAGCGCTCTACCTGCCCCTTTTTATGGGACCTCAGTGTCTGCAAAAGACCCAGCTAGTGTGTGAGAATAAGAAATGGTTTTACCAGGAAGATATTTTGGTTTAAGAGCTTTATAAGTGAGATTAAATCCAGCAGCATGGTCTGTGGCATCAGAGATGAACCTTAGTCTTAAAGAGTTGGACCCAACAAGAACTGATGAAGCCAGATTTTCTCCACAGAATTTCCCTGCAACACAAGAAGGAAAAGTCTGTTCAGGGTCTAGAAAAACAGCACCTATTCAAAGGTTTCAGGAGAACTGAACTTGTCATGAGACTCTAGGATTGTCAAGATTTATAAGGCACAGTCCTGTGCATTGTAGGATGTTCTACGGCATCCTGACCTTTGCCTACCAGCTGCCAGTAATATTCCTCTAGCTGTACCAACAGCAATGCTTCTAAGGCATTGCCAAATGTCTACACCACCAGTTTAGAACCACAGGAATGTGCCTCCACTTCTGTTTCTTATGTAAATAACCTTTGTCTCCTACTCATGGTTATCCACTGGTATTTTCCTTCTTAGCTCCACTAGCTTGCCTAGGAAATCAGCATACCCCCTGCAAGTCTTTTCTTCCACCCAGGCCTGTAATGTGGACTATCACATTTGATGACGACCAGGTCTAGCAAATCAGGGTAGGATCCTCATTCAATAGGAAGCAGATGCAACAAATAAAATGCACTGTGCCCTTACAGCCATCGCTCAGGCTCAGATTCAGTTCCTGTTTGTCTCACTTTCAATTCTTAGTCTTAAAATTGGACTGAGGGAAGGGGTTTCCAAGATGACTCTGTGCCAGACATACTGAAACTAGGACCCCTGAGCAGTCTTAACACTAGTGTCCTTTAGACAGTGTGAAAATCCACTCACCAATAAGTCTGTCTTCTAAAGAATATATCGACAAGTAATTGTGATAACAAGACTCTGCGTCCAAGTAGGAAAAATTGAGCAACACATGCATTTTCTCTGGCGCCAGTAGGGTCCAGACACACAGTCTGCAGGCAGATACGTTGAGAGAATGTTATTTCCAGACAGACAGTGATTGGAACCTTCCAACTAATGGGCACAGTCAGACTGGAGGAGGGAGTCTGGGAGGATTGGCAATAGGACTACTCACTGTTTGCTCTCCAGATATAGATAGGGGCTTTCTGGGAAGTGCAGCTCCCCCTCAGGCTGGCTGATCATGTGGTCCTGCTCACTGCAAGAGGCTGGGAGGAAAAGTCACAAGAATCAGGCTAATAGGGATGGCGCTTCTTCCAGAACCCAGACAGATGTTGTAACCTCCTGGTTCTTCTTTGGGCTTCACAAACTTTTCCTGTCTTGATGTGTATGGTGCCTTTTTGTTGTTCCTTTTAGATTCTTTGATTTCTTCTCCTTCCCTCTTTTGTCTCTGATCCCATAATTCCATTCTATAAATACAGGTATTTCCCAGATTTTATCTTTAGCTTCATCTCTCCCTTCATGAGATCAGCCTCATTTGTGCACTCAGTTTCAATGATTAGCTCTACCTTTTTCAGATTCAGACCTCATTTTTCAGCTGTCTCTTATGTATCTCCCTCAGAACTTAATATGCTATAAAAGTATTGCTCTGGGTCTCCAAAATTGATTTTACTTATGATTTGATTTCTTTCATGTGCCCTTTTCTTAGTCTTTTATGTGCAAAACCCTGGTGTCATCCTTGATTCTTTTGTCCACCTCACCACTCTTCATCTCATTGACTACTAAGCTCTAATTTTTCTTGTTTCTATTCCTTCCTCTTTATTCTCTGGCCACCAACCTAGTTTAAGCACTCATTTCTTATCTCTTGAACTAGTGTGGAGTTTCATAAATTTACCTTGATTTGTTATTTATTATTATTTATTATTTATTTATTTATTTATTTATCTTGATTTATTTCCTTTCTAATCTATTCCTGTGTGCTATCCTTACAACACTAAAATATCACTCATCTATTTATGTAATAATCAACACCCCCTTACTCAATAAAGCCCAATTTTTTTGATTAGCATTAAAAGTGGCCATGATTTGGCTTCAAATTATCTTTCTAATCTTCTCCTTCATAAAATAGATCACCTTCCATATCGTAGCTGCAATAATATAGGCTTATTGGTCTATATTAAACTTGAAAATTTCCTACCTCCATCCTTTAGTATCTATCTTTTCATCGATAAGGATGATTCTTTGAGCTAGAATATTATTTACCTGTATTCCAGTTTCACCTGATAAAATCCTACTTGTTCTTTAAAATTAAGCTTAAAAGACATCTATGCTTCAAAGCCTTCCTTGTCTGATGGGGAAGATTCTAATGTCATCATAATTAAAACAAAGACTCAATTAAAACAAACAAATAAAAAAAAAAAGCCTCTCCCCACACACTTTTCCAGCTAGAAGCGGCTGCTGGCTTCTCTGGGAATCCAGAGAGTATTCTTGTGCATTGCTTGTGCATATTCTTGTGCATTACGGGACCACTGATGATTTGAGGTAAATGTGCCTTAGCATTTTCCTTTATAGTTGAGGAAACTGAGGTCCAGAGGTGGAAGGAGCTTGTCTAAAATCACAGGGTGAATCCATTACAGACTCGCCACGGAGTGCTCACCTCCTGCCTAAGTGAGGCCATTCAGAGAAAGATGCATAGTTTGCTGACCACACCTGCACCGCCTCACCCTCCTCCCTTGAGTCCCTTGAGTTTCTGCTCTAAAGCCAGAATTTGGCAAATATTTTTGAGCTGGAGCTCTGGATTGACCAGAAACAAAAGGGAGGAAATCTGTAGCTCTTACTGACTGAGGGGCTGCCTGACTGGCAGGGAATGACTGTGGGTGCTCCAAGTGGTACTTCTCTACCAGAGCAAAGAGAGCTTTTGCAGAGGAAGACTTTTGATTATAAGTGGGACTGATATTCAGAAATGCTAGATATTAATTTCTGTTGGAGCATGTTATGAGAAATACCCACCTTTAGATTTCTTTATCTGCTTTCCTGGGAAAGAAAAAGAAAGATGCAATTCCAAGTTTGTGGTATCCTGAATAGTATTTCAAGGAGTTAAAATTTCCCTGGCTCACAAGTGCAGAATTTTAGATTCACATGCAACTAATGAAAATCTAACCTGTGGAAAGAACAGAATGACTAAATTGACAAAGCAAGAAAGGGGCCCTGGTGTTTTAAGATGATGGCACTCCGTTTATTAATTGTGCTAATTAAGAAACAGGCCATGATTAGTTTGGAGGTCACATACAGTAAGAAAAGGTAATCCGACCTACCCCTCAGACTTGCTGAAAAACCTAAGACTTTAACAGGGGACTCAGACACACTGCCACTGTGTCACACCCATGAAAACAAACCCAAGTTCTTCTGGAACCAATTTAAATGAACCTCTTTGGGAAAGGAGCCCTGTTGAGACTGAAAATCATTAGTTAGGAAAACAATGGATTTGGACTTGGAGGCAGAAATGAAGTCTTAATTAACTCACTGGTCAGAAAGTTGTGTATAGACTCCTGCCTTGTCAGACTTCTGGTACCCGAATTTCTGCCAGGCTTTCTCAAGCATTGCATTTCTTGCATTTTTGGCCGGATGGTCTTTGTTGTGGGGGGTTAGCCTGTGTATCGTAGGATGCATAGCAACATCCGTGGTTCCTACCTGTTATATGCCACTGGCGCCCCCTCTTCCTCTCCCTGCCCACCAAAAGCATCTGATCAGTTTCAACTATGAAATAAGAGAGTTTCAATTAAAGGCAAATTTGACAAAGTCTAGGATGGGTGGATTCATGTTTCACTGAATACCCGTATCTGTACCAACGCTACGTTTTACTCTTGGTTTAGGCGTAGTAAATATCACCGCTCTTATCTGCGGCGCAAGGGACCCAGCTGAGGGGGTGTGCTCAGCGGTCCTAACTTGCCTAGACTCTGCTGATGTGCTTTCTGGTCCTAGCTTCTTGGCCTTGTGTGCTGGCTTCATTACCAATTTGGATATGTTTGTGGATCCAAGGAAGCACTTTACTGATATCTGTGAAGATGCCCGGGGTTCCTTGATCATCCTTTCTCACGTTGTCTCTCCAACCTCGTCCACAGCCCAAACCCCAGGAAGTCACACCAGCCAGAGTCCACGCCCCTTTCTTATTCCGGCACATGAGGGAACCTCCTGAATCTCCCTGTAGGGGTAAAACCGCTGTTACTGTCCTTATCAGTGTCTATTCCCCAAAGTGCTCACCTTTTCCCCCGCAAGTTGCTAGATGAGGATCAATGTTATTTGGATGCAGGGGCCTGGAGGATGGCCAGACACAACTCGTGTGAGTTCATCAAATACTCTCTGAGCTGGTCAATTATTGATTCTTCTTCCCCATCCCAGGTTTTGTCAAAGCATCAGACGTTCTTCCTTTTTCTGGCTCACCTTATGGACTCAGGGAGGTTTTGCCCAGCATTTAAACCCAACTCAGGTCTTTATCAGCAGGAGGACTGGCAGGAAAGTAAAGCACCATTACACCAGCACTGGTAATCTCTAAGTAGGAAAAGGCCAGCTGTCCTTCAGGGGTGGAGAACCTTGAGCTCATTGTTGGTATTATTTTTGTTATTTGGTCTTTGGAAGAAGCGGAAGATTGTCTCTGAACTCAGATTCCCTACTTGAAAACAGGTCGTTTAAACTGTTGATGTCCCCTGTCACTCCTGGCCCTTCTTTCCAGAGTCCAATCTTAACTACAGCCTTCTTTCAGCCTTTAATCTGAGGACAAAGCCAAAGGAAAGCCTATCTGGGACTGGTTACCCAGCTGCTCCCACCTACCTGACATGCATCTCTCCCTCCATCTGGGAACCCTGTGCAGAGAAAGGTCTGCCCGCTGATGGGTTGATTTAGGGTGAACAGAGCTGTCACACAGTCCTCCTGGGTCAAAATGGGCAGGTTCACTTCCTGCAAGACTTGAGGGAGGTTGCCGTCTACAAAACACAGACAGGAGCCCCAGCAAGGTGCTTTTTCAACCCTCTTGAGTTGAAGGTGCACCATTCAGGTGTGTCTTTTGGACAGACATGGATTTCTACTGTAATGTGATACTCTCTACTTTTAAAAATACTTAGACAATTGTTATCAAAAATTCTATTTTCTGTAGTGCTATGATAATATGATAAATTCTGATATCTGATAAGAGTCATATAGAAGCGCTTACTTTCAGTCAAGCGGCCCCAGCCTGCAGTTGTACAAATAAATCCAGCCTCAAATCGTTCTCCTGGCTCTGGAAGACACATGGGCCTCACAAACTGGTCTGAAGAAAAGAGCAAAGCAGGGCTCATCACATCCAATGAGAGGACACCTTAAGTCACTCACAAATTGACATTTAGGTGGTTCCCCAAAGACCTTACAAGAATTATGTTATCTCTGCTGGCACCTCTAGGGTCACTTGCCAGACAGAGAATAACCCTCTTTTAACTCTACATAATCTGTACCTGAAGCCACAAGGGTTTCAGGTAGGGGGCCCTTTACCCTAACTCCCTCTCTTGAAGTCCTTAAAGAACCTTGGGGATATGCTAGGTAGCATATACTATAGGCATGTACTAAGAGCATGTACTATATGCTGTGGAAGAGAGGTTATAGAGAATAAGTAATCAACATTTCAGAGCAAGCCTCAGTGTTTACCAAAATTGAAGGCTCCAGCCATCTTTAAAAGGGCAATATCATAGTCCATTGGTTTCTTGGTTGAGAAACATGGGTGTATGATGATAGTTTCAATGGTGAGGGTTTGTTCTCCTGGTTCTATGTAGCTTAAGTCATGTTCTCCAGCAGTAACGTTCAGAATTGATGCACTATTTCTATGAATAGGAGACAATAAAATCAATGAATTTCATTGACTCTCTGCGTGCAATTGGAATGGTGGGCAAACTAGCTTCTTCAAATGACATAGATGCGTAATTGGAGTGTGAGGCTATTGAAGAGAGAAAGTGAAAATCATTCCAACGCTAAGTAAAAATACGGAGGTTCCCAGTTCAAGTGGGGAGCTAGCAAAGAGTGACTTCATATGGAGACAATGAGATGATTAATTGAATACATTGTAATGTAATATGTAAAATGTTTAAAGATGCATAGACATTGCAATTCGGGTGGACATTATTCAGCTACCCTAGGTGGATGGCTTGGCCTCTCAATTATCAGTGAGATACTTTGGGAATGACTTGATTCCTATTAAACATGCTGCTTTAATGTTAAAGATGTAATGCATAATGTATATTATATAATTGCACCATAACTGTGATATCCCAGAAAACAAGTACACTCAGAGTTTTGGGACTGATTATTGCAATGAGAGGTGGGGATCTTCTTACCTCCTTTATAATTCTAATTCAGAGATGTGGCACACCATGGGAAAGACTATTTCCCTTCTTCCTGCCCAAAAGTTATCAGAAAGGAACTTGGGAGGATGCATTGAAATGGACTAAGAGTTTTGGGTTTTACCATTTTTGGGGGCCCGCCATTCCCAGAAGTGATAATTTTATACAAAATTGAAAAGAGCAACATTTTCTCTTGTTACTTCCTTGACTCAGCTACATTAAGTACCTTACCTAAGACATAGCATCTCTCTCATCTAACCACTTGCCACATTGCATGAAGTTATCAGTTGACTTTTCTTTAGACTGCCAACTCTCTGGGGGCAGGAATTATGTGTTAGTCATCTTTGTGTCTTTGACACCCATTCGTATTTAGGACCGAATTAATATCCGGGTGATGTTTGCAGACTTGAAATGAAAAATGAAAAATACAGGAACATGATCTTGAGGACCCACAGCACTGACAACAAAGGCACACAGGAAAGTGACTAGAGTGGAAGCTGTCAGATTGAAACTCAGAGACACAGGGGCAGTAGGAAAAAAACATTGGAACTGTCTTCATGTTCTACTGGCCTCTTTTTCCTTTATCTATTTATTAAGATGCACAGTGAGCTGGATTATTTTTGTCTTTGAATTTCAGAAAAGTTGGAGAGAACATCCACAAATATAGCTGTTGCTTTGGGAAGCACCATGCTGATACATGGGAGTCGTGGAGCAGGCTGCACAATGCAGGATGCTGCTTGAGAGCAAGATCCTGGCCTTTTTATTGACAGAGAAGGGTGGGTCAAACTGAATATTGGATTTTGGCTTTAGGGACAGCGAGTCCAGTGATACACACCCAACTCCCACGCATGGCTCCAATCTTATTAACAAGGTGTTCTGCTGATCAGTCCCTGGGGGCAAAGCACATCAGTTACCGGCCCCTCAGTCACCAGCCCCTTAGTCGTTATACCCACATATAGCTTCGTGATAATTTTAAATCTCATTTGAACATGATCCTTTATTAACTTCCAGTTACATCTAAGTAAACATAGCATTCTACTCCTGCATGGAATATTAGCTTTCTCCAAGTTGAGTACCCTCTGACAATGTCACTGAGCCCTAATTGTGTTATGCAATTAAGCTGTTCCTGCACTAACACCTACATCACACAATTCCATGTTTTAATAAAACAAACCTGCTGATTTCATGGGTGAAAAGGGGGTAATCTGCCTTCCGTCCATGAACTTGGTCATCCTTACCTGTTCACAACGCAGTGAGCAGCTGTAATCACCCACTGTGGAGAGATGATGGTCCCACCACAGATATGCTTCTGTCTTCGTTTCAGAGACACCTGAATTGCAAAATCCTTAACTGGAAGCAAGTTAATGCCCTCAAGTCCCCCAAAACATGCAGACTGAGCTTATTCTGAAAAATAGGCCCAGATATGTCACTTAAAAATATCAGATATCATAGACTGTGAAGAGTTAAAACGCATCCCACTACAGTTCAGAAAGATGAGTAATGCTAGGATCAGAACATTCCAAAATATGATAGTAAAAATTGTTGCTATTTCATTCCAAATTAAGAGACGTGTTCTGGTACCATTCAAAGAGAAAGACAAAGTATGATACACACACACATATATACATGTATAATATATGTTCAGAGATGAGATTACTAGGCAATTTTCCTCCTTTGTACAAATTTTGGATTTCTGAGTCGTCTACTTTAGCTTATATTATTATTCTGTAATTAGAAAAATAACTATTTTATATCTGATTTTTAATTCAAATGAAATGCTTTATAAATTAAAAAAATTAGTTACGTATTTATGTCTGTGTTTATTTTTACTGTTGACCCAGACTGTTACTCTAGCATTAAGAACACTATCTGTGGCTGAAGAAAAAGAAGTATAAGACATAGCAAAATTAAGACATTTGAGAGTAGAACAAGTTAAGGAATAAAGGAATTTTCAAATCATGCTCCAGTTTTTCCAAGCCTCTTAGAGAAATAGTCTGGGCCAGCAATTTTCTCATATGCTTAACTATTTGACTTCTATAACTTCTTCTAGTCTATTTTTAAATCTGCCTCTGTACCAGTATACTTTATGCAATTAAGATGTACTTTGGTTTATTGTTTGTGATACTTGATTTGACTTAAAAATGACTTACAGTGTAGAAGTACAAAGTTTTAATTTCATTGTTAGAATTAGAAAAGAAAAATTAGAAAAATTAAATTAGATTTAAAAAATTCAATGAGTGATTGAAAATATATAAAAAAAGACTAAGGATAAAAGAGCAAGTAAGTAAGTAGTCACCCCTGACTATGATTTAAATGTAGTTTTCAGCATTGACTGGCCAGCCAGCTGAACATATAAGTAACTGATGAATCAACTTTTTAACCAAATAATGAATTCATCTTTTAATCAGATGACAATGACTCAGTCACTCAGTCAACCCACTGAACTCAAACTCAACCTACCATTACCAAGTATCTACTAAACTAAAAGTTAATATGACTGACTCAAAAGAAGTAAAATAAAGAGTTGTTATCACTCCTCATGTAAAATTAAGCGGCAACAATGCAAATGACTCCCAGAGTAAAGAAAATTGGCAGACTTTCAATGACAATAATGTAAATGCCATAGGCTAGGGGCAGAGGCATAAAGGCATTTTTATGGCATCAGAGGACCAGGAAATTAGTTTGAGACAGATTCTTAGGGCCTGAGCCACTAAGGAGCCAATATTCTTGACTATTCCCCAAGAGATTTGTATTGGTGCAAACATAAGTAGACCTATGGAAAAGATATCTTTAACTTCCCTGGTCATCTTTAACTATAATAAGATAAATTACTTTAAATATGTTTATTGAATTGAAAATTATTTTTTAAATTGTAAATTCAAAAGTTTTTCAATTTCTTAAGTGGGATTTTTGTTTCAGGAGCTGAAATTTGGGGATGCAATTTCCAACTTTGAGGGCAACCTAATAGCGCATGTAATTATTTTGAACTGAACTGATCCTTACACATTCTCATGAGATCTCTGGTGACAAATAGGCAGAATGGAGCCCACTGCTGAATAGAATGTGATTCTGGGAGATATGATTCTGAGATAACTCATAGTCTACTCACCAGAGAATGTTCCCTGAGACTCACCTGCCAGGGGTAGGAACCCTTTTCCACTTGGCTTCCCCCAACAATGCGACTGAAGAGGTTAAAGTAATTCCAAGGCCTTACCTTTGCCACACTCCGCCCACAAGTGGGAGCTGGAGAAAAGACAAAGGTTTAGTCATTAGACAGATCCTAGAATGAGGAAACTCTTCTGAGCAAGAAAACAAACAAACAAACAAACAAAAAAAAAACAAAAATAAACTGTAGGACACTGAATATGTGGAAAGATTACAAAATGACTTCTAAGTTAATTGTGGGATTTACAGTACAAGGATTATTCATCTTTTGTTACATAGAAGGGACAAATCATGAAGAGATCTACTTTTCTGATATAAAAATTAAGGGCCTCAGAGGTATATCACCACTGCAGGTTGTTCAAAGTGAATGGAATAGAGAGAAGACAGTTTCCCAATCCACATACCAAAGTGGTGTTAGTATAGAAGGTTTCCCAGGTAATAGGAAAAAAAAGAGCTCTTTCCTCTGTGTGGAAAAGATTTTATCCTTGAGAGACTGGCCTTTACTTATTTGTCCTCAAAATTTTTTTGAATCCACAGCTAACAGATGGATAGATTAAAGATGTTTACAACTGACTGGCAATTCAAAGATGACACATCTGGCCTTTCTGAAAATCATTTTTTGCTACGTGTTTTCTAAGAGGACCATAAAACCCTGCTTCATAAACATCCCACTTCTTTATGTAGCTGAATCTTCTAATCCTTATTCTTCAGATTGGTTATCACCTCAACTGAGAAATCTTCCTTGATTTCCTCAAATTGTGTTGTCTCTTCTATGTACTGGGGAACATTCCATCCTCTCACTTTTTATAGTATTTGCCATGAAGTGAAGATGGTCCTTGGATTATGGTGGTTCAACTTAATGATTTTCTTACATTACAATGGTGTAAAAGCAATATGTAATCAGTAGAATACTTTGTTTTATTATTTATTTACTTTCATTTTAAATGAAAATTTTATTTTGTGCTAGTTGGAGATTCACATGCAGTTGGCAGAAATAAGAGAGGGAATCCTATATATGCTTCACTCACTTTCATTGAATATCTTGCAAAGCTTTGGTTATATTTCACAACTAGGTGACAGTCATTCATATAAGCCATTGATCTTCCTTTGAATTTTGAATTTTTATCTTTTCCTGGGCTAACAATAGGTGGTAAGGCACTCTCTCGTGATGCTGGTGGCAGCAGAGAGCCAAAGTTCCCAGTCAGCCTTGATCACGAGGGTAGACAGCTGATACTATGCAGTGTACTATACGGCTAGCATTTTTTTTTTTTTTGGATACAGTATTAAATACACCTCAACTTAAAATATCTTTAATTTATAATGGTTTATCAGAACATAGTCCCATCATAAGTCAAAGTGACATGGAGTCTGTTTCTTTTATTGAACTATAACTTACTTAACTTATTCATCTCTGTATTTTCAAGGTTTAAACAATTCCTAACATACAGTACACACTTAGAAAAGTTGGATGGATGAACTAATATTATATTATCTTGGGAACATGTTCTTGAGAGCATAACTATGTAGGTAATATGCTAAAATATACTATATAGGAAATATGCTAAAAAAAACCCCTCTGAAATATCTTCTCACTTGATCCCCCTTCTATGCTTGTGAATCAAGCACTATCACCCTCACATTACAGAGGAGAAAATTAAGAATCAGTGACACAGGTTGATTAGTGATGAAGCCTGGGTGAAACACTAAGCCTTGATTTTAGACCTATTGCAGGTATGACATTGGATCAGAAGTTTATTTTCTGTTTGAGTTGAATGAATCATAAGTATCTTAGAAAACAAATTTACTATTTCCTGAAATAATTGAAGCAAAACCAGAAAATCTGATGATTCATGGGGCTGGCACCATTCTGACAAAAGAGAAGCCTGCCCAAAACTTCTCAGTTTATGTTACTTGAGGAAAAAAGGGACCATTTATAAAATACTACCATGAATGTGCTTCTAATTCCCAGCAAGATAAGTTTTCCAAAAGACTACACGTGCTTCCAAATTTGAGCTGATTTTCAGAATTTGCTCCATGAAAGAGGATGGAATTCTGTAATGTGTCCAAATAAGTGAACAATTTCAGTTTTCTCCAGATCAATGCAACTTGTCAAACTTGTACCCATAAATGTTTTTTCTTAGTTTTGTATGTGAATTACAGAAGTCCAGAATAATTACAGGAAAAAATAATTAGATCTCCAACATGTATTTGCTTTTCCTGTATTCCCCTAGGAATCAAGTGAGTTTTTTATGTCCATTACTAGCAAACGCTATTCCTTTAGACACAGTTATGAGTTTCTTTTGGAACTTACCTTGGGGGAGAGAGAGAGTTGCAGATTTACCTTGTTCCAAACAAATCATTGCAAGTAGTAAAATTAACTTATTCTTGCTCATAGGCATTTTGAATCTAAGAGTTTTCCTCCTGAAATTTTAGAGAGACTAAAAAGAATTAAAATAGAATGCCCTGTGAGACCAAGAAAAAAAAAACAATTCAAAAGCTATTCATTAACCAAGAGTTGAGACGTTCAACCATATCCACATGATGTTTCTGAATGTGATTTCTTCCAAAGAGCCTCTAAAGGTGAGAGGAGTCACCCACAGAAGACTAGACATTTTTTTCCTAATAAACAAGGATGTTTAAAAATAATTAACTTCTTAAAAGAAGCATACTCTTGATAGAGCAATATCATATGTCCCATTATGCCCACATCAATATGTTGTCTCCTACGGAAGTTATCTGGTTAGCCAAGTGGTTGGTATTAATGTTTCTATGTGCAAAAATTACTTGCTTCTTAGTTCAGTTACAATTTCCTGTAGGAGGACTGAATAACAGCAGACTTTGCTTGCAAAGGTAGACTTCCCTACATGCTTACTACAAAAATTTGCTCAAACATTTTTCTTTCTCTTATTTTCTAAATGCAAATACTTGTATGCCTACTTTTAAAAGGTTTATGGTAAGCCACTTAGCTTTTATCAAAGAATCATTAAAACTTTTTTTGCTAACCCAAAGAAGTAGTATAGATACACAATGAAATATTATTCAGCTATTAAGAAAAATGAAACCTTGCCACATGCAACATGAATGAAACTGAAGGGGATTATGCTAAGTGAAGTTACTCAAAAGGAAAAAGTCAAATACTATATGATTTTACTCATACGTTGAATGTAAAGAAGCAAACTATAGGAACAGACAAAACTAAATCAAAACAAATCCTAGAAATGTGACTGCAGAGTTGAGGCTCCCAGAGGAGGAGGGAGGGGAGGGGAAAGGGGAGAGCAAAGTGGGTAGGGGCCCACTGGGCTGTGGTGGAGGGTTATGACTGCATTGCTGGTGGGCATGGTGTGGTAGCATAGATCTGCAGAGATGTGAAACTATACCCCCAAATCACATATAGTGTTGTAAACCAACATTACCTCAATACAATAAAATACAGTTTAAGAAAATAGAGAATAAAAAAATAAAATGAGTAAATCTGGAAAAAAATTCCTTTCAATGGAAGAAAAATAAAGAAACCTGAAAAGGATTTTCGCTTCCACAACATTTGTTTTGTAGCAGCCTTATAGAAGCAGTGCACACTCCAGTTGGGGGTCAGGGGGTGTGGTACCACAGGCTCCTTTCCTGGAACTATAAGCAACATCTCAGTGTCAGCCCACCATTTTTTTGGAGCTGTGTATGTGAGCATCTGTACATTATCTTTATCTTGATTTATTTTGTGCCTCTATTAGTAAGATATTTCCTAAAACATGAGGCAAGACTCAGAGAGCTTGTAAGGGCATTGTGATTTTCATAGAATGACATATTAGAAACCCTGTGTGGTAGGAAAAGGCCAGAAAGTAAAGCCATCTAGGAACCAAATGTGAAGCATCTGAGTGAGATTTTTACGGTTAACCAGTGTTGTAACAATTGCAGAAAGGTATGATTTTTATTTTGAGAGGGCATGTAGGGGTAGGGCAGGCTCGTAAGATGTTTTGAGTGCCTACAAAAAATTATAGGATAGAAAAATATCTAAGGCTAAGCTGTCAAGCATACTGTCCCATTTCAAACCTTTCACATCAGTAATAGCTGCTGAAACTCGATCTTTCATATCAAGGGAGGGAGATATAGAAGGTGTTCATGTTAATGACTTGCCTGTCCTGACAGAATCAGGTGATGAGATGTTAATAGATCTCTCTCTCCTCTCTCTCTCTCTCTCTCTCTCTCTCTCTCTCTCTGTGTGTGTGTGTCTTCCCCTGCCCCCAAAACTCCAGTTTCCCACTACTCCATCCTCCAACAATTCAGCCTCACACCATCATCACAACGTCCCAGTGCTCCCCTGTGCTCGCTGCCTTTCCAATTCTGGTAAGTGAAACTACACTGTAATTGCATTATTTCCCTTTATACAGACTGTGTATTTATCATCCCACTGCTATATGTATATGTTGTGATTTTAGATCTCTTCTCTTATTTGATTTGATTTATAGGTTGTTTTCTAGGTCTGGGAATGCTCAATTTTTTTCCGTATAAAATAATAATTGCTTCTTCACTTTATGCCATGTTTACTTACAAAAGGTTTCACAGCAACTTTACTTTCAGATAGTGAGGGAAACCTGTAGATCCATATGGTAATGTTTTAAAAGAGGAAGAGATGAAAAATAAATGGATAGCATATTCTGAAGTCATATTATTAGATAATCATTAGGATACTATCCACGGGAGCATTGATGAGTCTGCGTACTTTCACCAGTTTGTAGTTATAGAGGCAAACACTAAATGTCCTCTTCTACACAAGGAGGTGGTTTTGATTATGTGTAAATCTTTCCTTTCCCTGGTTGAGCTCTTCACATAGTCACTGTGTGAGAAACACTGGTGGACTAGCTAATACCATCTACCACCATATAGAAATATCAGATTCTTGTCAACTTTGACCATTTACCTGCCCCAAATAGTAAATATCAAACCAGAAGCCCATACCTTCCTTGTGGCAACTTTTGCCCTATAAAAACTCAACACATATCAACAATATAAATGTATAACAGAGAAATCATATAACCTAAAATTTCTGAGAGCTGAACATAACAACCTTATGGAAAGAAGACTCAAACTGCCAGTTGAGGTTTTATCAATAGATACATTAACCCTGACATAGAAAATTCCTGGCTGTTTTTACAGGGATTGTTATCATCTCTAAGGGGTAATCAATCAGAATCTAAATCAAAATCTCAATCTTTTTTGACAACATATGAACTTGAAGTAATTGGCTGTTTGGTGCTCTAGAATTTTCTACACTGTATTTTGCTGATCGCATACCTATGACCATTAAGGTGTCTGGTAACCCTTGTGTGACCTGTGAACTGAGAGGTAGATCTAGATGGAATCTTGATCAGATTCAGGCAAGATATTTTATGATAGGGCTGTGTACTTCCTATTGCATCAGACCATTAGACCCATAATGTCTGGTTGTCCTTTTTTATGATTTTAAAATTAGCCAGTAGTTTCAGATGTTGTCAGCTTGATTCATCCAGTATAAAGTCCCTCATATTTTTTCACATAATGAATTTAAACAGCATTTAATGATCATTGCTGAGATCCATTGCTTATTAGGGGATTATAAACTTAGTCAACATATAAACTGATGATATTTTAAATTTATAATTTCTTCTGTGTTTATCACCTAGAACTACTTTTACAAGATTTTCCTTTCATCAGTTATTTAAGTGCCTTACAGAATATTTGATATATGAAAGTTAAGATAAATGATTGTTTCTCTTTCTGTATGAATCATTTTGAAGACTGAGTTTGTTTCCCAGCATACTCCAAAGATGATCAATTAATTTTCTAGCATAATTATGATGTCATGTAACATCACAATTCACATTGAATATCATTCCACTAGATATGAAAAAATATAAACTGGTTGTTATTCATATTTTATAAAGGTGGAATTTAAGTCTCAAATAGATTTTCATAAACTTGCCCAAGTATACACAACAAGTAAGTGTTGGAGTCTTGATTTCAATTCATGTTTTCTGACTCCTGGTCTCTTACTTTCTATCATATTATTATGTTGACTAAGTCATTGTTAGTTTCCCTGCACGCTTTTTGGTTTTCTCTGGCAGGCCAAATGAGCTTTTTGTTCCCGCTCCTCTTCTCCCCTCCCCTCCCCTCCCCTCCAGTCCACTCCCCTCTCCTCTTCCTTTCTCTTCTTCCTCCCTCCCTCTTTCTCACTCTGGACTCTCATTAATCAGTTGTCTCCAATTTTGCAAAAAAGAAAGATGCATTTGTTGTTTCTCTCTTCAACCAGTTTCATGTAGAAATAATACAACCTCCTTTCTCATTCTATGCTTGGAAGATTATTTTTTGTTCTGAACTACTCTTTTATTTCCTGACTTTCTCATCCCACTCTTAACTTTTTCCAAGCACAAATTGGTTTCAGTGTTTCCTGCCTGGGAGGTACATGTGAGGAAATATTTGGGCCCTAGGTGTAAGGCAGGATTCCAGGCAATGGTAACATTCAGAAAGGGTGGATGTAGACAGATCCAGAAATCTAGGCTTGTTGTTATTCCCCTGGGACTACCTACCACAGCACACCCTGTCCCTATCCCAGGGGCGCTGAGATGGCTGCGGTAAAATGTTGATGACATTCACCAAAGGCTAATAGATAATCAGAAGTACAAAGTTGAGCAAACAGTAACAATAAGCTAATGATTGAGAAGAAAAAACAAAACTGTGAGAGGCACCAAATATAATCATGAGAAAACCTAACTCCCAAGGAAATGGAGTAAGAGAGTAATTAGAATAAAGAGATTAAAACAAATATAATTAATATACTCAGAGGAGTATAAGAAAATATTGAATGTATAAAAACCAACCTGAATACTGGAAGATAAAAAGTTTATAAATTAAATAAAAATAAATTCTCAACATGACAGTAACCACATTGGAAATAATACTGTGTTCCACTGGATGCATTGCTTGCAAACTAAACTCAACTAGCAAACCCAAATGATCTCTAAACATGGGTGACATGAAAACCTGGACTGCACACAGGCAGATCAGAAATGCCACAGTGACATTGGTCATGCTGATCTACTAGTCAGCCTTAATGGTAGTAAAATGTTATGATTTATTCAATTTAATTAAGTTGAAATCTTCAATTTTTTCATTTATTTAAAAAAATAAACAGAACCTCAGAATATTTAGAAAATATTTTGTTCTTATACTTTTATATAATGATGTTTACATGTTACTTGTCTTAATAGATATTCCATGTAATTTCTTCATCCTTTTGGGATTCTCAACCTAATTTTCTAAAATATGTGAAGTAATTAATTTGTAATAACAAGGGAAATAAATAATTTTGGCCTTACCTCAAATAACACAAATCTTGCTTAAATATAACTGCTGTACAGTAACAATTCCTTGGAGCCTATCTCTAGTTTACACATGTTATTTTATAAGAATACAGATCAGATATATTTGATTTTCTTATCTTACTAGAAGTCACCAGTTGATTAGTTTAAGCAAACTGTGAGTGATTAAGTATTGATTTGTTACAGTGCTTAGCATTTTCACTCACATCATATCATTGAGTGTTCATATTCAACACAAGAATCACATGTAGTATTATTGCCTCCTTTTTATTTTTAAATATGTATTTTTATTGTTATTTATATCTTTTACATTTTGTATTCCCCTTGGGTAACCCACCACCAATTCACCCGTGATCCATCTCCGTGGTCCCTTGTGTCCTTTTCTACTCCATTTTGTGCCCTGATCCTCCTCCTTCCCCCTCCCCCCCAAGTGTCTCTCTCCTGTTTGGTTTCCTTATAGTCCTGTTATAAGTGAAACCATTCGATATTTTTCTCTTTCTTTCTGGCTTGTTTCGCTGAGTATGGTCCCCTCTAATTCCGTCCATGTCGCTGCAAATTGCATGTGTTTATCTTCTTTGAATGCTGAATAATATTCCATTGTGTATATGTACCACATCTTCTTGATCCAGTCATCTATTTTTGGACATCTGGGTTGCTTCCATAACTTTGCTATTGTGAACAGTGCTGCAAGTGAAAAAATGCTCAACATCACCTATAATCAAGGAATGCAAATCAAAACC
Organism: Scalopus aquaticus; assembly: GCA_004024925.1. Taxonomy (NCBI): domain Eukaryota; kingdom Metazoa; phylum Chordata; class Mammalia; order Eulipotyphla; family Talpidae; genus Scalopus; species Scalopus aquaticus. The sequence continues at coordinate 53,883 of PVIJ01011440.1, forward strand.
ACTATGAGATACCACCTCACACCTGTGAGGATGGCACACATTAAAAATATAGGCAACAACAAATGCTCGAAAGGATGTGGAGAAAAAGGAACTCTTCTACACTGCTGGTGGGAATGTGAATTGGTCCAACCACTTTGGAAAGCTGCATAGCGATTCCTCAAACTGCTAAACATGGAGCTTCCATACGACCCAGCAATACCACTTTGGGGAATTTACCCAAAGGACACAAAAACACTAATCCAAAAGCATACATGCACCCGTATGTTCACTGCGGCACTATTGCCTCCTTTTTACAGGTAAGTAACAGATTATGAAAACATTTTTGTAACTTGCTTATGATTCCATAGATAATGAGAGAGAGAGAGAGAGAGAGCCAGAAGCTGATGCCAGGGTTTCATGGGTCCAAATTTCATGGTATTTCTGCACAAAGCTTTGTGTTCCATGCTAGCACTCATATTCAGCTTTGAAAACATTTGTCGTTCATACATCTATTTTCTTTAAAAACATAAAAGTAATTTTAGGTTTGAATCTTCGTCTAGTTAAAAAAGTCAAAACTTCAGAATTCAGCCACATAATCCTAATAATGTCCATACTGTAGCATACCTTTGTCCTGATGCCATGAATAAAATGGAACACTGAGTTACATGGATGTGGTCACCAAAACAGTTATATATATGTGTATAAATATGTTTTCTCATTCTTCAAGAAGGATCTCAAGAAAAAGATAAATGATTCAAAAGTGCATGTTGGTCTTTAAGTTAAGGAGCCCCTGGAATGAG
>PVIJ01011441.1:0-54655 GCA_004024925.1 Scalopus aquaticus
AGCCGGAGGGAGGGAAGGGAAAGGGCACAAAATGGAATAGAAAAGAACACAAGGGACCATGGAGATGGATCACGGGTGAATTGGTGGTGGGCTACCCAAGGGGAATACAAAATGTAAAAGACATAAATAACAATAAAAATATATATTATATGAAAAAAAATATTCAAGTCTTTCTTTTAAACAAGTCTGATGCTTTCGGCAGTGAAGGGATGTGTTCAAGAGAGACACAGATGGCCTGACTGACTGGAGTGCCCTCCGGCCGACCCCTACAGCCACCCCCTACATCCTCTAGCCATCCACATCCAGAAGTCCTAGTGGTGTCTTAAAGATCACTATTGTCCTCAGACCATGAAAAAACTAAGGACTTGACATGTTGGAAGAGCAGGAATCGGTGAAGAAAAAACTGACGAGAGAAGAATAGCAGTGGAGTAAAAGACAAGAGGAAGAAAGAGAAAGGAAACGTTGAAAAGTTTCAAGAAAAACATACTAAATGTATCTCCATTCAGTACTCATGAATCCATGGAATTATTTTCTTAAGTTTTTATGATATCTTCAAGAGTAATTGAACTTGGAAATAACTCGTTTAATTGTTGGAAGATGAATTCCAAACAAGAAAGGCAAAGGCAGAATATTTTTCTTTTCAGAATGATGCTAAGGTCATTATTCATAGGAAGTGGAATATCTGGTGAGGACACAGCCTAGTCATAGGTAGTTCAACAACAAATAGGCTGAATTGTTCCTATAAGCAGTTTCTTGATTGCTTGAAGAGGCAATGGGAAAAAGAAACAAGTGAATGAATACAAGGTCGGATAATAATTTATTTGGCTGGAGATTTGTCTCTAAGGTGTGTGTGTGAAGTCAACATCAATTCCCGATGTCATGTACAGAGCAGCTGCTGGAAGGCACTGAATGGCTTCTAGACCTGCTGCGTTCATCTCAAAATGCCCATTTTGCTCCCCCTTTGCTATAGCAACAAATTATTCTCTGACTTGATAATCAGCAAGTCATAAACCCAAATCTATAGTTCTACTTTTAGTCGATGATCTCATTTATGCTTTTTCCCCCCATAAAGATGTTACGTGTAAAACTCTGCTACATAAGATCATTTAGAGAAAACGAAATTTATAAGTTCACTGGAAATCTATACTTTTAAAACCCCTAAAATATCTGATGCTGTCATCCTGTCTCACTTTGTGCTTTCTTTTGAATGAAATTTTTTTTTGTGGTTTTTGATTACATATTCACTGGCGATTCTCCTTCAACATAACCCCATTCATGAAAGATTTCTCATGTGGAGAATATTGAAAGAGCACACTGATTAATAGGATCCTTAATATAAAGGATAAGCAAATTAAATAAAGGCAAAAAGAATGAATATATCTCTTAAGCAAATCACAATTTAAGTTGTGTCTACTTAAATATTTACTGGAGGGGCCTCTCTGGTGGCGCAGTGGTTGAGCGCTGCGCTGTGGAGCTGTTGGCAGCGCGCAATGCAAGTTCGATGCCCAGCCGGGGAGAATCCCACATGGCGCGGCAGACCTCTCCTGCCTCGCCCGCTGCTCCCCTCAGCAGTGTATTTCTGACCTGCCTGTTCTGTTTCCCGTTCTGTCTCTGATGAACCCTCTCGCCTCCCCACTCCTCTGGCCTGTACCCCAGCTTGTATGTAAAAATAAATATTAAAAAAATATATATATATTTATATTTACTGGAAAGTAGAAACAAAAGAATTCACACAAATTTGGAGCTATTTACTATTTAATGTAGTTACAAATAGAAGTACTTTATAAATCTAACTCTATTTATGAATATAGTTATAAAGATAAATGCTAACCCGATTTAGGTATTCAATGATATTACATAAAGAGTTTATGATTACTGATGTCGTGCTCTCCTGGACCGGGCCTAAGCCGCGCCAGGCAAGGGACAAAAAAAAAAAAAAAGAGTTTATGATTACTTGTGCTTAAGTAGGTTTCAGCCTATTCTATTTGATAAAGCAGTCATTTTTTTCTTTTGGTTCCCTTTTAGGGTTATTGATAGTTATTAGCATTCACAATTATTAAAACATAATAACTTCTTAAAAGTTAGGTTGTCTTCTGTCAATCAGTGTATATAAATTTACAAGAGGATACACTTATTTTAAAAAAACAGTAGAATGTGAAAGCAGCCTGCATTCACTGGGGATTGTTTAAGAGATTTTATACTATTTTAAATAATTAACTTATTTTTAATAAATTGAGGTAGAATTTGGAACCCCCATCAGACTTTGCCAGAGTAGTGCTCCCACCACCAAATCATCCATAGTCGATTGTCTTTCCTTCCCTCTTGTTCCTAACCCTCTACCACCCCTTCTCTCTCTGGATGGCATAATGCTAAGTGAAGTGAGTCAGAAGCAGAAAGATAAATACTAGATGGTGTCACTTACATGTGGAATATAGAGTAACTAAACTAACATAAGGTAAAGAGAGGTTAATTACAGAACTGAAGCCAACAGAAGAGATTTTAGAATTTGAATTCTGTCTCCAAGAAAGCAAGTGACACCAACAAAATGACCTAAGATATTTTAAGTCTGTTCTCAGTTTTTCTAACTTCTACATTGTTACCCCAGCATATTCTAACTGAAATGACTACTTCTAAAAAAAAAAAAAGAAAACAAAAAAGGAAATATTGCTTCTAAGAACTTTCGTATGTAAATGAAAATTTTAAAGTCATGCTATATATATATATATATATATATATACACACACACACACACACACACATATGTCATTTATGACTTAAGAACTGGATATTTAAAGACATGTATTTATGTATGTTTATTATATACAGAAATGAAAGAGTAGAGTGCTTCTTAGTAAATAGTCTTTCTCCAATAAGGCACAGTTTAAGTCAACTCTAATTTGTTAAGTGAAGATATCATGATCCATTGCCATTGCCATCATCTTTTCTATTTATAAATAAGAAATAAAATGATCAAAAGACACTCAGAAACACATTCAAGTTCAGCCATCACGTACATAATGAAATTTGGACTTTTAAACAGTCTGTATAAAGCAATTTGTGATCTGACTCACTCCATACCGTCTCTGAGGGAGATAGTATAAAAATGAAGTGAGGAGAAAATTTAGACTATTAATCAAGAGATTATCATTTCTTAGGGCATGGAGAGTGTCAGAGATTTTACTCATAATTAAGATATCTAAATGATTTCAAAAATTACTCCAATATTAAAATTACAATGTGAATTCTGATGAGGTACATTAATACCAAAAACTGTGAAAAAGGATTTAAAACACTGAAAACGATACAGGAATCACTAAAATCTTTTGGTTGGTTTTGCTACAACAATTTAATTATTCTTGCCATTTACTAAATTTTTGCTGTCTTCTGGAAAGGCTCATGGTAATTTCACCTTGATTTCTGGGACTAAAAATAAAAAGTCTCCTTATTTGCTCTTATAGACACTTGAATTTTAGAACAATTGTGTATTAGAAGTCTCCAGTGGATTCTTGAGTTGTGTCACGTAAAAAGAGTCAAACTTAAGTCTGATTATTAATGAAGACACAGTAATGCACACTGTTCTTTTTGATGACTTCAAAAACTGATTTTGGAAATAAATTTATGGAGTAGTTAAAATATAGCAAGGGGTAACTGTGTATGCATCATCTAACTCCCCCTAATGGTAACGTCTTACGTAACTATTTTACATTTTATAACATTAAGAAGACACTATTTCTGGGCCTCCCTGGTGGTGCAGGGGGTTAAGTCTCGATGCTATCAAGCTATCTATCACCAGTCACTGAAGCTGAGTTCGATCTCTGGCCCAGGAACTGACCCACATGGCGCAGCAGACCTCTCCTGTCTCACCCACTGCACACTTCAGCAGTATATTTCAGTAATCTACCTGTTCTGCTCCCCACTCTGACGCTGGTGAATCCTCTCACTCCCCCCAACCCTGCACCTCGGGCCTACACCCCAGCTCTTTTATGTGTAAATAAATAAATCTTTTTTTCTTTTTTTTTAAAAAGAAGACAATATTTCTGCAATGCTAAACCAAGGCTCTATTTCATATTATACCAGAGTTTCCACAAATGTCCTCTTTATGTTCTAGGACACAATCTAGCCAACCAAGTTACATTTAGTCACCATCTCTCCGTCAACTCCACTAAACAGTGATGGTTTTGTGTGTGTGTGTTTTGTTTGTTTTTGGCCTTGCTACCTCCATGGGGCACTGATCAAGCACCTTGTAGATTATCTCTCAAATTGTGTTTGAACTATCATAGGAGAAGTGTGCCCTCCCTTCACCCTCCCAGAGGGTGATGACATCACCCTTATTTATGACTGACAATGTTAATCTCACTCTTCGGTCAGGGATGTGCCTTCCAGATTTCACCACTGTTCAGGCACTATCATTTTTACTTTTCATGTTCCCTACATCAGAAGCTAGCTAATAAGGCCAGCCCACATTCAAGGGGAGGCAAGTTAATTTCCCTCCTGCCTGGATGGAAAAGGATAGAATATCTATGAGCACAGCAAATACTAGTGAATATTGTAGAAGAGATACTTTGACCCTGTGTTTATGTCCAGCATTTTCTTAAAGTCGATGGGTAATTTGTAAACAATAATGTTTATTAATGTCTCCAAGTGGGCATCTTTTTTAAAAGATTTATTTATTTATGCATACAAGCTGGGGTACAGGCCAAAGGCGTGGGGTGGCGAGAGGGTTCACCAGAGACAGAGTGGGAAGCAGCACAGGCAGATCGAAGGAAATACACTGCTGAGGGGAGCAGCGGGCGAGGCAGGAGTGGTTTGCCGCGCCATGTGGGAAGCTCCCTGGCTGGGCATCGAACTCGCGTCGCTGCTGCTGACAGCTCCACAGCACAACGCTTAACCGCTGCGCTACCAGGGAGGCCCTATTTCAGTGTTTTTTTTTCCTGATAATATTATTATTAATTTTTAGTTTAATTTGTGATGATACAAAATTTTTTAAAGATTTCTATTATTTTGAATGTGTATGGTTTTAGACCCATAAGTAATCAGCATTCTGCATAGACTGTTTTATAAATACCCCCTAAATCAAGTAATATGATTAGATTGCATGTCATCCTTGTCATTTTCTCCCTACATATTCTATCAACTAATGAAAGAGTTGAGTTGAAGTCTCTGACTATACTTGTGGGATTGTCTACTTATCTCTTCAGATCTTTAAGTTTCATCTTCATGAATTTTGAACTCCTCTTTGTAGGAAAGACACATTTAAGATTGCTATTTCATCTTGGAGAATTGACCACTATATTATTGTGGAATGTTCTTATTTATTCCTGACATTGTCCTTTGTTTTCCACTTAATTTTGGATAAATATAGTTATTATTTTTGCCTAACATTTTTATTGATTATCTCTCTAAATCTTTTTTTTTTACCTGTATATCTTGATATTTAAGATTTATTGTAGAAAAAAATTATTTGGATCCTGCTTATTGATTCAATATGAAAATGTTATTTTTGTATCGTGAATTTAAATTATTGATTTGGTTGGATTAAATCTACCAGCTGGATTGATGTTTTCTTTTGCCCCGTTATTCCTTTGTTTAATTTACTCCCTGTTTTTCTGCCATCTGCCAGTTTAAGTAATTTAATAATTCTATTCATATCCTCTATTGATTTATTATGTGATTTCTTTATTAAATTTTCATGACAGGGCCTCCCTGGTGGCGCAAGGGGTTATGTCTCAGCACTATGAAGCTATCACCAGCCACTGCAGCAGGAGTTCCATCCCTGGCCAGGGAGCTTCCCACACGGCGCAGCAGACCTCTCCTGCCTCGCCCGCTGCTCCCCTCAGCACTGTATTTCAGTAGATCTGCCTGCTCTGCTCTCTACTGTGTCTCTGGTGAATCATCTCATCCCTCCTACACCTCTGGCCTACACTGCAGCTCTTGTATGCATAAATAAATAAATCTTAAAAAAAACTTTTCATGACATCTTCACAGTTTATAATTTTAAGCTAATTTGAGAATTTTTTTGAGTAATATTATATATTTATATTGTATATAAGTAATTTTATATACTTATAACAGTATGTTTTAAATTCTTACCTTCGATTCCTTGTGCCACCATCATCATACATTTTATATATGTGTGTGTGTGTGTGTATACACACTTTTATATAATGTATATGAGGATACATTAAATTATTTTACACATTGCTTTAGTCAGTTATCTCTTAGAGGAATGAAAGGTAAGGAAAAAAGATGTTTAACCTTCATTTATTCAGTATATGATAATCTTCATTTGTGCGTGGATGTGGATTAATCTTACTGAAAGCACTATATTCTTTCTAGAAGAAGTATTTTTTTTTGTATTATTTCTTGTAGAACAGGTCTTCAAAGTCCCATGGGGCATACAATTCTAAATTGACAGATTCTTAATTTTTCCCCTTGAGTCCTTTGGGCTTCCTGAAGAAAAACTCCAAGATAGTGTGAATTTCCCTATTTCTGTGATTCCCAGGAGCTTCACATGCCTACTGTTTTCTACAACAGGGAAATCTACAGGTAAAGTCTGATTTAGTATTTTGAAGTTATTTGACAGTGGTGGCAAGTGGTGGAAGAACTGAGGTCATACTGATACAAATGCTTAAAAAGCTAATACAAATGAGGTATTGAGCATAATACCTATCCTATAATACATATTTAATAACATTACAACTCATTATAATGACCTACACCATTGCCATGTCAGTCTTGCGCAAGGGTTTTAAATAGTAACATTTTAAAAGAGCCATCCTAAATGCTAAATTCTAAAATGATAATTTGTTACATGTTATACCAAAGTTAAACCAGTGGTCATTTTGAAAAGGTTTATAACAGCAATTTAACACTTTGTGGTCCGCTCACGTATTAGTACATGTTTTTGTCACCAGTATCAGGTGGCCGCTCACGCATTAATATGTGTTCATCTAGTCTCCGGTTTTTCACACCACGGTGGTTTTATTTGGAACTATTAGGAGACATTTCTTTGATCGTACTCAGTCTAGAAGCTTTACACATTGTTTTGGTGAAAATGTAAGGTGTTTTATGAGAGAGATTACAGTTTTTTTTTTTTTAATATCCAGTAGTTCAGGAGTTGTGTGTGTTTTATTGAATGCTTATATCATTCATGCAGTGGCACAGAAAATGGCCGGCCCCAAGGACTGGTAAATTTAAAGGGCACCGGCACACAAAGTGTTAAGCACTAACTCCGTTGTGACTTTAATATCTATTGTGTCCTCACCACTGTGCTGAAGCTTTATGAAACACAAATACAAGCAACCCTTATCTTAAATCAATCACCACATAATATGATAGATAAAAACACAACAAACTTACAGAAAAAGCACGTTTGTTTCCTGCTGTTGCAGGTATTATTATGAGCTTAGAGCTGAAACATATATAGCTGATCTTCATGGTCAGGCGATTCCTATTCAGTAAAGCTTATTTGTAAATCCAAAATTAATATTCACAGGGCTCTCATGCACATTCGTTGCATGCGGAAGAGCAACAAACTATATTGAGTCATCCTAGCCTAACATTTCCAGCTGAGGTTAAATAATGCAACCTTGCCTTCTTGTTTCATCTCCAAGACAGAAATGACCAGAGGGTGGAAATTACAGGGGTCATTCCTACCTGGGGCAAGAAACCCCCCGACTGTGGGGCCAGTTGCACAGAGTTTGTGATGCCAGCTCTGGCACAGGCTAATGGGGTGGCCTTAGTCCACTCACTTAAAATACCTAAACCTCAATTCACTTTAGTTAATTAAGAAAATAGAGCCCACAAGATAAGTTATTTTAAGACTTAAGATTTTTATCTATGTGAGAAATGGGTGTGTGCATTTCTAGACATAGATATATTATTCCTACTGGGAGCAGTGGTTCGATATTTGGTCATTCAGTGTTTACAGCAACTTTATAGAACACAATTACTGCAAATAGGGAGAATCAAGTGTATATCACTGGGGAAAAATGTGTAGCTTAAATATGTGTTCGGTGAGAAGATACATCTCTCTTGACAAAAGATTCACAGTGAAGAAACGATAGGGTATAGTACTCGCGGCTGGGAGAGAGGGCCAGTGAGAGAAATTCAGATACTGGATGTTAATTACCAAACCGAGTCATTCGATTCCATATGCTCAGCACCTTTGAACTAGCAAACAAATTCTGTCCAAGGGAGTAAGTGCTGAAAACCATATCTGAAGAGTATCAATATGGAAAAAAATATACAAGTTATCTGTCTGATAAATGAAAAAGAGAGATTGGAGAATCTTGTTGTGACAGGTCAAATAGAAAATATGAATCTGAGGGTCATCAACAATGAAAAATTTATGAGCCATCTTATTGGAGATGAAGCAGTGATAGGAGTCAAACTGGTACTAATACAGCGACACAGAGAAATAGGGATGAAGAATAATAGCCTCCACAGAATCATGACTTAAGAAAGTAGAGCAGGAGGAGAAGACAGATGTAAAGCACAACATCTGAACAGCTTGTGTTTTTTATTTTAAAAGAAGGCAAAAGAAATACTACCAGGGCGCAGCAATACACGGTTGAATTCACGAAGATGTAGCTGTGGAACACAGAGAAACAACAGAGGCAAACGCGCCAGACGACGCACAACTGAGCACAGACAAATGCTCCTTTTCAGCAATGACTGAAGTCAGCAGAGGTTGCTCACCCTGGCAAATTACTGCTGCAGAAGATGAAATGCTCAAAAATAATTTTCAGCAGTCAAGAACCTTCTAAGTAGCATATGGATATAATGGGGAAGAGGTTTTTTCTCTCCTGATAAAGTCACAAGATGACTAGTGTTGATTTATTGTAATGAGGCATCTGGATATCAAGACGACTATTTCATCCTGCCTCTCTGGGCATGATTCTTATTCTTTCTGGGGAACTACATTAAGTGGATCTGATTAAACTGGAGAGGCTCTTTGCTCAAAGAAGAATAACAGCTTGCAGAGAGCATGCACTGCTCATGTGCATGGGAAATTCCTTCCCTAGGTCTAGTGAATTTTTCCATCGATGGAAAGGTTTTCCCTTAGGCAGCTACCCCACACTGGGTGTGCAAATCTCACGCCTTCGTGGGTTTGGGATGGGGAGGGTACACTTATACATGTCTTGCTGTTGCTGCAGGGCATATTTCCCACAGGCACAAAACCAAGAGGGACATTCAGGCTGAAAGGTAGTTTATTGTCAGAGTCCCTTCCCCCAGCTCCCTGGTCCCCTGTGCTGGGCTTCTCTTAGATACTAAGAGTACTTAGTATCTTCTCCACTACATCCAGGTACATTCGTCTCTTTCCGCTTCTTTTCCAGGCACTACAGGTGAAATATTGCCTCTGTAGCTGGGAAAATGTGTGAGTTTTCTTTTCTTTTCCTTTTTGTTTTTATATCAAGATAACATTGGTTTACAATGCAGCATATGATTTAGGGGAACAGGTTCACACCTCAGATGTATGTGAGCACCATTTGTGGGTCTTTATTTGAATCATTGCCTTTTATTTACTGTGGTTATGGAAAGCATATGTCCTGAAGAAGGCAATGGAAAGAAAAGAAATAATCCCAGAAAAACATTTTTTTTTGACTGTTGTATTGTTCTGCTATGGCAGTCTGTTTCCAACACAACTGTAGTGAACTTTCTCCCATCCTTTTCTATAGAAATCATAAATCGTGAATGCAAAATAATTATAAGGCCAAAAGGGAAACTGTTTTGAAATTAAATAACGAGTCTTTCATATTTTATTTGTGGGAAACAGTTTATGTGATCTCAAATATAGTGTAGACATTAAAGTTCACGAAAGCATTTTTAGCACAAATGTATAGCAAACACTAAATCAAGTGTATGGTTATTTTTTTAGATTTTATTTATGCATATAAGCTGGGGTACAGGCCAGAGACATGGGGCGGTGATAGGGTTCACCAGAGACAGAGTGGGGAGCAGAATAGGCCGATCGACGGAAATACACTGCTGAGGGGAGCAGCGGACAAGGCAGGAGAGGTCTGCAGTGCCATGTGGGATTCTCCCGGGCTGGGCATCGAACTTGCTTTGCTGCTGCCGAGAGCTCCACAGCACAGCACTTAACCGCTGCACCACCAGGGAGGCCCTCAAGTGTATGTTTTATATAGCCAGGCAATAATGAAACTTTTGGACATTTTTAATTACGAAGATAAATTTTTTGATCATGTATTATGTGCCACATAAAGCTGGGGAGATTCACATTTAAAGGAGATAAAATTCTTCATATGCTTACATTCTGTAACAAAAACATCTGTAACCAGATGTTTCACTCTTCTTTCAGATATTTTGAATTGAGCTGCGTTGAATCTTTCGAGCACATGTGCCTGCCATATTGGCCCAATATGTATGAAAGCGGGATTTGTGGGATGTTCACTTTGATTCTTTTCTACTTGAGATAGCATATTCGCTTTTCCAGCAGTTTTTCTAGATTTCCATTCCTGGCTTCTCAGGAAGAATGGATTGCCTATTTTCTATCAACATTGACATACCAGATGCTGCACTGAAATTTGACTGCAACAGGCTAATAGTTACGAAAACAAGAACTCACTGTACTGGACTCTGTTCTCCCAAATACATAGTTTGGTAAGAATCCACCTGTGTTATTTCACTCTCTATTCCTTCAGAGAGTTAGTGCTAATGAATGTTGTCTCCCTAGTGTTTAGTACAATGCCTGATAAATTGTATTTTCCTAGAGCCTTAATTAATAGACAAACTTTTTAATTAATCATTTTGTTCATCAGTCAATTTAATGATATCACAGCATGCATTTACTTTGCCAATTTATAAGGAGTGGATGTTTTCTCTCAGGGTACAAAACATAAGGATAATATCTGATATGTGTTCTATGAAATACCAGTTACCTGAGTTCTTCCAAGAGGAAGATTGAAAACATTAAGGATGAAAGGGCTCCCTCGTGGTGGAAGGGGTTGAGTTTCAGCACTATGAAGCTATCACCAGCCACTGCAGCACGCGTTTGATCCCTCGCCAGGGAGCTTCCCACATGGCGCAGCAGACCTCTCCTGTCTAGCATGCTGCTCCCCTCAGCAGGGTATTTTAGTAGGTCCACTCCCCACAGTAGATCTACTCCCCACTTTGTCTCTGGTGAATCCTTTCATCCCCCCACACTGCTGGCATATACCCCACCTCTATTTTTTTTAAGATTTTATTTTGCATATAAGCTGGGGTACAGGCCAGAGATTGGGCGTGGTGGTGAGAGGATTTACCAGAGACAGAGCAGGGAGCAGAACAGGCAGATTGACGGAAATACACTGCTGAGGGGAGCAGCGGGCAGGGCAGAAGTCTGCTGCGCCACGTGGGAAGCTCCCCAGCCGGCATCTAAGTCGCACCGCAGCTTTCTACAGCTCCACAGTGCTGCCCTTAACCCGTTGTGCCACCAGAGAGGCCCTACAGCCCAGTTTTTGTACGCATAAATAAATAAATCTTAAAAAAAAATTATGATAAAATGCTGTATTCTTCTTATTTTTTTTAAAGATTTATTTATTTATGCATACAAGCTGGGGTACAGGCCAGAGGCGTGGGGTGGCAAGAGGATTCACCAGAGACAGAGTGGGGAGCAGAACAGGAAGATGGATGGAAATACACTGCTGAGGGGAGCAGTGGGCGAGGCAGGAGAGGTCTGCTGCGCCATGTGGGAATCTCCCAGGCCCGGCGACGAACTTGTGTTGCTGCTGCCGACAGCCCCACAGCTTACCGCTGCGCCACCAAGGAGGACCTATTATTATTATTATATTTTTTTTTCTCTTGGAATTTAAAGGCTAATTAATATATGTTATGAAAATTTACTTTCTATATTATGCAAATTCATCTCAGTGTTTCTTAGGACACTGCTTTAATGTTTATTTTTGTTTATTTTATACTACACTATGTGGTATATTGTGGCATTCATCTCCAGTAACATATTGTTTATCAGTATAAAATTATTTTTTGTTTATTTCCTTAATGATCTAAAATTAATGACAGAAAAATTCCATGTATTTTTTGATTACTCTATTCCTAATCCCTGGAAAAGTACATGGTGCAAAGGAAAAATAAGTGAATGGTTGCATCCTTTTTCTATTCATCTGGAAAATACTCATTAAATTCCAATTAGATGTGCAGATTCCTTCTAAGCTCTGGCTATACAGAAAAGAATAATATACTGTATCTCCCCTAATGGAATTTTTATTACTGATCATTTATGAAGTACAAATGTTAGCAATTATATATACTATATATATATATATATGTTATATATATGCATATATATATATACACATATATATATGTATATATATACACACTCTATAGAGGATATAGAATTATTTTTTATTATTCTCATCATATTTAGCTAAATTGAAATAAAAGTGGAACATAGCAGAGTTAGTCTGGAAATAATTTAAATATAATTCTTTCAATTTTAAAAATCTTTAAAATATTTTAAAAACATAAAAAAATAAAGAGAGAAATATTTGGTTTCCAAATAAAGTAAGTTCATTTTTCTTGTCTCTTTCTTTTGATTCATTTTTCATAAAAGAGTTGAGGTATAGGCCAGAGTTCAGGGGGTGAGAGGGTTCACCAGAGACAGAGCGGGGAGCAGAACAGGCAGATCAGAAATACACTGCTGAGGGGAGCAGCGGGCGAGGCAGGAGAGGTCTGCTGCGCCATGTGGGAATCTCCCTGGCCGAGGGTGGAACTGGCGTTGCCGCTGCCAACACCTCCACAGCTCAGCACTTAACTGCTGCGCCACCAGGCCGGGGGGGGGGGGGGGGGGGGGGGGGGGGGGGGGGGGGGGGGGGGGCGGGGCTGATGTGGCTACTTTCACAAGAGAAATAATACTGAAAGAATAATGTTGAATTTTTTAAGATAATGAAGACACTATCTTTGATTCCTTTCATCTGTTGCTAATCTATGAAGGGTCACCACACATGAATTTAATTCACAGCCACCCTTGCCCCATTTACCATTCAATGAGCTGTATCAGGTTGTAAGAGCTGCTGCCAGTTCTCTGAGTTAATGCAATATTTAAATTGATGACATTCATGGATAATATATGAAACTTTTAAATTGATTTTATCTAAGAAAATTTTAACTACTGTGTGATTTTGTATTCAACAAGGAAGCTTTACACCACAGTTCTTCTTCAAAGAAATAGAAAATGAAATTCATACAAAGTAATGCAAATTTTATCATCTTATTGATTCATATGTTCTTGTTTCTCATAAATGTCAAGTATTGATTGCTTGTATCTTCCTGATAGCATCATTTGATGATCTCCTTACTGGTAATGAATTTTCCATAAAGAGAAAATATGTATCTAAAGGTATGCTTCTCCCTAAACCTTATTCCTTAGCTATAAACTCAGTGTGTAGTTGAATTCTCTGTCTCATTCCAAGCAAGTTATATAGAAGTTATTCTTCACGTTATTTTTTTTCATTTAAAGTAAGTTGAAAATATATATCTTAGAGTATACGATAATTATTATAGCATTTCACTTTAAATCATATTCAAATATATAACTTTTAAAGTCCACTAGAGTCCAACAGTGCATCTTTTTTTGACATTTTCCCTGCACAATCCTCAAATGATTTGAAACATCAATTAAAAGATAAATAATTTTGGCAAACATTCTGTGCTAAGTTTATCCTTTTCTAACAAGGATGAAACAAACTGTAAAAGGTTTGCCTTGGAAAAGCATATATCAAATTTTGATATTTTTGACTTTTATAAATTTTTGAAATGTCACATTTATTTTCTAAGAGGAAAACTTGTGCAGAGCCAATAAGGTTTTGTGACACAAATTATTAAATAAAATACTTTTCTATACTTATTGATTATCTACTGTTTAGCTTGGAAATATACTATATGCTTACTTCCATATGTTAACTATATAATCATGATATCTAATTTTGTTAATGAATAATAAGACAATACAGAGCTCTTTCCTCCAGCTAACTTTAATGTGGATATATACAAAACTAATTAGATATGTGCTAAAGTAATAAAAACTTAAAACCACATTAAAACCATTACTTAAACAATTAAAAAGTAAATCATTTCAAGTGAGTTGCAAAGTAAAAGGCAAAATAATGGTACTCATTAATCTCATCAGATCAAGTAGCAAAATTCACCAGTGGTTTGAATACTACAGACTTTCCAGGGTATTGAATTCTATCCTTGGCCACACAGCTATCTTATTAAAGTTTATAATGTTTGGATTCTACAACACTAATTACTAGGATATTTATAAACCATATTATATTATATTTCTTCATTTTAAATAGATTACTGTCCTGTTTAATAACACACAGTCATTCTAAAAAGAAAAATGTTTTCCTTTTAGTTTGTAAGTTTATATACAGATTTCTGTATACACCATAATTTTCAAAAGCACATTAAATACAAAATATATGAGATGATATTTCTGTAAATTATGGGAAGAAATGGTCAGGTAACACTCAGATTTTAGACTTTCACTTGCATTATTTCAAGGAAAAATCTTTTTTTTTTTTTTAAGATTTATTTATTTATACATACAGCTGGGGTACAGGCCAGAGGTGTGGAGTGGAGAGAGGCTTCACCAGAGACAGAGTGGGGAGCAGAACAGGCAGATCAGAAATACACTGCTGAGGGGAGCAGCGGGCGAGGCAGGAGAGGTCTGCCGCACCATGTGGGATTCTCCCCGGCTGGGTGTCGAACTCGCATCGCCGCTGCCGACAGCTCCACAGCGCAGTGCTTAACCGCTGCGCCACCAGGGAGGCCCTCAAGGAAAAATCTTATTCCAAAAAAAAGTTGTCCAAATTTTTCATCTAATAAGAATGTGATTCCAGCTATGTCTAACTGCAAAGTTCTTCTGTTTATCTATACTTGGGTAAATTATCAGCTAATTTCATGACATATTTTTTATTATGAAAATAACTTTAGTAAAAGTAAAAATCACTGAAGAAATTTTGAACAGAAGACACCTTCCATCATCTAGATAAGGCAACATTTAGTTTGAGTTAAAAATAATAATGGAATTTTTGATGTTATAAAAACCTAATTATGTAAAAAATTTAGGGTGCATATGTGTGAGGTGAGATACTTGATGGCTGCCAAAATGTGGCACTTAGAATAGTGATGAATGTGATTGACTTGCCATCTGTGTGCTGTAAAACTCCTATTTCCCAAGAATCTTTAACGATTGAGCAGTATTCGTTAGAGGTATGATAGAGGTGGTTTTATATAATTGTGTGTTTTTTGTAACTTGCAATAACTGTATTAGTTGGGTTTCAATTTCACATTGATAATACAAATTTATATTTGCATTTAAACACAAATATATTTGTAATATGAACTTCTTTGTATTTAGATACAAATTTTATGCAAAATGACTCAATTTATGTTGTTTTTTAAATACAAATTGAATTGGAATATACAATACTGAGATATTAAGCTATTGTTTTTTGTTTCCTTTGTTTAACAGTGAAGGCAACCAAAAACTGAAAATTAAACAATCATAAAATTATATAACTTTCTTAGCATCTTACTTTTTGCCACCTTAAGGTTTATTAATAAATATCAGTGACCTCATATAGTGATAAAATATTAAGTGATAGTGGTGTACTAAGGATATATTGAGGATGAAAATGAACAAAAAGACCCCATTAATTAAACAGGTTATGTAATTATGACATCATGCACCATTTCTGAGTTAACAGTTTAAGTTAATTATGTTAATAAACTCTTTGCTTGTCTGCTCAAATATGAAAATCAACTGTACTAAAAAGCTGTTAAATGTTTATTGTAGAAACATATGCTAAGATACTTTTTATTTTACTTTATTTCAGAAAAATAGTCTCTGTGTCTGGCAATTATTGATATTCTTCTTCTACTTAACCAACATATAATGTGAAGATATGAAATATAGAATTCCATTTGTGTACTCTTCTTTCTAATATGTTTTTTCTTACCAATAGATTATTTTCAGGTATATGTTTAAAAATTTTCTTTTATTGAGGCAACATTGGTGTGCAGCTATAGCTTTCATGACATAACCAATATATTTTTCTGTGTCCAAGGTTTTTGTATTTTCTGCCTGCTTCCCAATGCAAGTATTGGGATAATTTAATATAACTTTTAAATATGTTTTTTAGAGATTTATTTTTATTTATTTATGCATACAAGAGCTGGGGTATAGGCCAAAGGTGCAGGGGATGAGAGGATTCACCAAAGGTAGAGTGGGGAGCAGAACAGGCAGATCTACTGAAATACACTGCTGAGGGGAGTAGCGGGAGAGGTAGGATAGGTCTGCTGCATCGTGTGGGTCAGCTCACTGGCCAGGGATCAAAATAGTGCTGCAGTGGCTGTGGATCACCTCAAAGTGCTGAGACTTAACCCCTTGTGCCACCAGGGAGGCCTGTAAATATTTTTTTAATAAGTGCTATAGCAATAACTATTTTTTTTAAGTTTTATTTATTTATGCATACAAGCTGGCGCACAGGCCAGAGGCGTGGGGCAGCGAGAGGGTTCACCAGAGACAGAGTAGGGAGCAGAACAGGCAGATCAGAAGTACACTGCTGAGGGGAGCAGCGGGCGAGGCAGGAGAGGTCTGCTGCTCCACGTGGGAATCTCCCCAGTCCAGCATCAAAATTGCCTTGCTGCTGCCAACAGCTCCACAGTGCAGCGCGTAATGGCTATGCCACCAAGGAGGCCCAGCAATAACTATTAATTAAAAATCTTCCTTAATGTTTGTTACATATGATTTTAATACAATTTTTACCTTTATTAGCAGAGGGATAGGTAGACGAAGGAGGGATTTATGATATGAAGTATGCTCCTCTTTTGAGACCATTTAATTTCTCCTGTGCTTTAAAATGTTTTTCTCAAATATGTCAAAATACCTGATAATATTATCATCATTTCTTTTAAGCTAATTGTCACTATTTCTCTTAAAAATTAGACATGCATAGACAGATGCAGGTGAAATTCTAATATTTCAATAACACAAAATCAACAATATTGACAAGTAAGCTCCATTACAGAAATTTTTTCCGCCTCTAGGAACAGATACATTATGTCTCTTATCTATCCATTGTGCTGAATATTATAGGTTCCTCTTCTTCACCACCTAGCACTTTCTTTGTATAAATAATAGCTGTTTTTTCGGGCCTCCCTGGTGGCACAGCGGTTAAGCGCTGCGCTGTGGAGCTGTCGGCAGCAGCAATGCGAGTTCGATGCCCAGCGGGGAGAATCCCACATGGTGCGGCAGACCTCTCCTGCCTCACCCGCTGCTCCCCTCAGCAGTGTATTTCTGATCTGCCTGTACTGCTCCCCGCTGTGTCTCTGGTGAACCCTCTTGCCGCCCCGCACCTCTGGTCTGTACCCCAGCTTGTATGTATAAATAAATAAATCTTTAAAAAAAAATAATAGCTGTTTTTCATTGGGGCGGTCATCGCTCCTTCCCTATTGTGCTGTAGAAGTTGGAGAAACACATTATTATTATGAATTTTGGAGGGAGTATGACTTCTTTTTTTCAGAATGAAAAATATCAAAAGGAAAAGTTTCTTAAACCTTTATCTTTGGAACTAGGGAATTTGAGCTCTCACACATCAGTCCTCTGCTTGGCATTTACTAAACACAGTAATATTCACTCTTGGATTATTACACAGACCATTTTACTCAAATTGTTTTCTCTAAGTCACTTAGAGCTTCTCAGGTAAACCTGTCTTTCTCTTCTAATTGTAGTTATTTATTGCCTGTCAATTTAAGGATTCTTATAAATACCAAGTTTAATATACATAAGTGAGGCAGTGATCATCCTGATTTATTAATAATAAGTGATATCCAGTTTATAAAGTTGGTACTAGCAGTGTTTGCACATTTCAAAATGCATAGTCTATTCATCAAAGGTGAACATCTTACATTGTTGTTTAGAAACATTACCTCAACAATTAATAATACAGTTTAAAAAAAGGTGAACATTTAGCAATTCTACTTAAATACATGTAATCCTATGGAGGCAGTTCTTAATTCATTCTAACGAACCAAAAGTCAAAGTAACCACTTATAATTTGCCACAAGGAAAAAATAACACTTACAGAAGGGAGAGTAGAAGCATTTCACTTAATTTATTGTTTTTTGAGATTCCCAATTTTTTTTTTTCAGTCTGAGATTTTGGTCTAAGTCATTCCTTGAGGAGACCTCTAACTGTCCCTCCGAGATGCACATAATTTTTCTGTTCAGAGGGACAAATACTTACTACAACAGGGGCCAGCTGCCCATTCTTCCATTTCTGCCCCTAGAAACTTGACATCAGCTAATGGCTCAGTTAATGTATATATGTGAGGAATCTCCTCACAGCCAAGGAGTCTGAAACAAAGGCAGTTGCCTCTTTTTGGACCTCTGGGTCAGGGAGAGAAAGAGGAGAAGAGTTAGAAGGAAATTGTAGTGGGTAGGGGTATGGAAAATTCCCTCAGAAAATGCACCTGAGGAGAAAGCCTTCAAATAGAGGCCTCTGGACCAGGAATGCAGCTTCAGCATGGCTGACTTAGAGGCAGGAGAAGGGGGCTGAATCCTTGACCCTAACTTGCAACCCCAAACTACAAGGCATAGGGATTTGTACTAAACCTGTGGATACCATCCTTCCATGGATTCCACCAGGAAATGCCTCGTGAGAGCATTTTTTGTCATGGCCGGAGTCCTCACACAGCACATTTTAGGATTCTTTTTTTTTTTTTAAAGATTTATTTTATTTATACATACAAGCTGGGGTACAGGCCAGAGGTGCGGGGTGGTGAGAGGCTTCACCAGAGACAAAGTGGGGAGCAGAACAAGCAGATCAGAAATACACTGCTGAGGGGAGCAGCAGGCGAGGCAGGAGAGGTCTGCCGCACCATGTGGGATTCTCCCCAGCCTGGCGTCGAACTCGCGTCGCCACTGCCGACAGCTCCACAGTGCAGCGCTCAACCGCTGCGCCACCAGGGAGGCCCCATTTTAGGATTCTTATAAATCATATGGTTGTGATCAATCACCATTTATTCTTTGATTCATGCATTAATATCTTTGCGGTCTTGATGGTAGAAGCTAGGGAATTATACTTCTTTGACTCTGGAAGTTAGGCAGATCCATGGTTAGTTCTAAAAAAAATGATGATGGGCCTCCCCGGTGGCGCAGTGGTTAAGCGCTGCGCTGTGGAGCTGTCAGCAGCGGTAACGCGAGTTCGACGCCCGGCCAGGGTGAATCCCACATGGCGAGGCAGACCTCTCCTGCCTCGCCCGCTGCTCCCCTCAGCAGTGTATTTCTGATCTGCCTGTTCTGCTACCCGCTCCGTCTCTGGTGAACCCTCTCGCCGCCCCACGCCTCTGGCCTGTACCCCAGCTTGTATGTATAAATAAAAAATAAATCTTTAAAAAAAAATAAAATAAAATAAAAATGATGCTATCACTTCTAGATATAAATATTTAGTTATAAGTAATGACTGCCTAGGGCTCTCATCTCCTCCTGATACAGGAAATAAGGGAGATTGTGTGGTCCAGTTGGTGTAGCTAGAGGACCCTGGAACTTCTATTAACTGAAGTGACTCTACAAAACAAGGAGAGTGAATATATAGAGAGCTTATGTAGGAGAGTGATACCTAAGTGTTGTTCTGAGAGATTTTACGTTGCTATAGCAGATGTCTATATTAATCAGGATTCACTGTTTTCCATTAAAAATAATGATTCTGGGTCTCCCTGGTGGCACAGAGGTTAAGCGCTGCGCTGTGGAGCTATCGGTAGTGGTGACCCGAGTTTGATGCCCGGCCAGGGAGATTCCCACATGGCGCGGCAGACCTCTCCTGCCTCACCCACTGCTCCCCTCAGCAGTGTATTTTCGTCCATCTGCCTGTTCTGCTCCCCACTCTGTCTCTGGTGAACCCTCTCGCAGCCCCGTGCCTCTGGCCTGTACCCCAGCTTGTATGCATAAATAAATAAATATTTGTTTAAAAATCATTCTTTTTTATTTTTATTTTTTAAATATTTATTTATTTATTTATACATACAAGCTGGGGTATAGGCCAGAGACGTGGGGCGGTGAGAGGGTTGACCAGAGACAGAGTGGGGAGCAGAACAGGCAGATCAGAAATACCCTGCTGAGGGGAGCAGCGGGCAAGGCAGGAGAGGTCTGCCACACCATGTTGGATTCTCCCCGGCTGGGTATCGAACTCGCTGCCGACAGCTCCACACACAACGCTCAACCGCTGGGCCACCAGGGAGGCCCAAAATCATTCTTTTTTAAACTTCATTTGCATGAGAAAAATGTTTTGACTTCTTTATTTCCCTATATTGAACTTTTCTAGGAAAATTCCTTACTCTACTAGATGTTGTTAATAGTGAAAAATTATTATTATGGTTGACTCCTCCAATATATTGGTTAATCAGTTTTATATGGTATATATTAAGTAGAGGTGATTTGATGTAATTGATTCAAGAATGTCTTGGAGTCATAGACAATACAAATGATTACAACTGATCAAAGTGATAGAAGAAAGGTTTAGCAAGCATATGTGGATCATGGGTAATTGCATATGGAAGTGAGAGAGCTGAAATGGAGCCCATTTAGATAAGTAGATTTGATGCAGCCAAAATAAAAATTAATGTGAGAAGTAATTAGTATGGTTTCAGATAGTCACATTGAAAATTTATTTAAAAGCATATGAAAAATTACAAGAAATGTTTAAGTTATAAACCATTGTGGGATAAAATCACTTTGAAATGAAATATAATTTATATGTCTTACATTAAATATGCAAAGTACGATATTTTGAATAAATAAACCATAAATTAGAAGATGACACTGTAACATCATTTTAACATTATAATGTCCCCTTTGAATAGGAAAGATGTCATGGCATTAACCTTCAACAAAATGATGACGACGATGATGATAATGCACATATTAAAATTTTTCAGTGATATTTTCTATGCAAAATTGTCAGAATAGCTAGCAACCAGAAGAAATGGCAGTGATGAATCTAGCTTTATATTCATTAGCAGCATAATTAATCTTTAAACGATCATTTTTAATCAACTTAATTCAGTGTATTTGACTAAAGACCTTTAACGGAAATAGTTCTACACATAGCCATTAATGCCTTCAAGTTACTGGAATAACTGTAGTAATATATTTAAAGATTTTTTTTTTTATAATTTTTTTTTAATTTATACATACAAGCTGGGGTACAGGCCAGAGGCGTGGGGCGGCGAGAGGGTTCACCAGAGACAGAGCGGCGAGCAGAACAGGCAGATCAGAAATACACTGCTGAGGGGAGCAGCGGGCAAGGCAGGAGAGGTCTACCACGCCATGTGGGATTCTCCCGGGCTGGGCGTCGAACTCGCGTTGCCGCTGCCAACAGCTCCACAGCGCAGCGCTTAACCGCTGTGCCACCCGGGAGGCCCTCTAGTAATATATTTAAATCATACATGTATTTACATGATGTAAAAGCAATTTGAATCAACATGTATTTGTTTACAGGAAATTCCATCAAAATAAAATGCACTAACAGAACATCCAGACTTTATATTAAATGTACTTGGATCTAGGAAAACTTGAGAAGCGTTTGGTGCTCTCATGTGCTGATAACATAGGTGTAATGAAATGGTTCCAAAGCATATTTTACTAAGGAAAATTATTTCTAGATGCTAGCTATGAGAAATGATTTGACTAATACATTAGAGAAAAAAAGGACAGGAAATGTATGTTTTCAAAAAATAGATTTTTTTTTCTAACATCTGAAGACAAAATGAATGTTTCTATTACAATTAATGATGCAAAAGAGGGAAATGATAACTTTCAACATTGTTACTACTTATGAATAAATAATTCATGCATTTCATAACATTTCCAAATAAACTAGCAATGTATATGAAACATTTTTAAATCTTGCCACATTATGCAAAAAAAGTAGGCCTATTAACCGGAATTCTTTCCCAGTGGTTTTTCATTGTTTACAAGAGCCAAAACAAAACAGAAACAGAATCAAGAGCAAAATAAGAATGATGAGAGTGTATGAGAGTGTATTTTTTTCCCCAAGGCATCATTATGCCAAAAAACCCTCAATAATAGAAATGTCCCTAGCAACATAAACTTAAGTCATTTTTCTAATCCTCATGAATGACAATTTCAAAGACTTTCTACAGTGGGATGTGTACTGGAGGGAAATGTTGGATGGAAAAATAACAAAAAACATGACTGAATTTTCATTTACTTTTCTCATATAATTTAAACAAAAACTAATTTCTCAGACTATATTGTGCTAAATATATTTTTAGATTATCTTAATTCTTTACTCTCTTTTGAAACATGTCTTTCTATGTTTTTTGGATTAAATGACAGAATCTTATTTATA
Source organism: Scalopus aquaticus (assembly GCA_004024925.1). Classification (NCBI taxonomy): domain Eukaryota; kingdom Metazoa; phylum Chordata; class Mammalia; order Eulipotyphla; family Talpidae; genus Scalopus; species Scalopus aquaticus. The sequence goes on from PVIJ01011441.1 coordinate 22,403, forward strand.
ATATATTTAATTTGAACAAGATACAGTGAAAGAATGGGAAAGGCATACTAGCAGGGAGACAGACAAGGATATCCACTTCCACATGAACAGCATTGGAACTGAACGTGGAAGCCAGAATGGGAACTATCAACAACAGATGCTCTTGAAATAGCTCCAGCACATGGGTAATCACTAATGACTAGATAAGTTTTGCAGTAAGACAATTCTACATGGCAATAGACTATGAAAGCTTCTGCAAAATGTGTATCAAGAAAGACATATCTTGCAATATGTTTGTTGGAAAAACGCCAGTGACCTTGTTGTTTTACTTCTGTGGGCAGAGTATAATCCTTTATAAACAAATTAAATATAGTGCAAGAAAAACACTGTGACCCTTTCCATGTATGTTATTTTCAGCATCTATTTTTGAATTTTAAAGTTTGGAGGTACACTTTTCCCTCCCTTATGTGAGTTACCCCAACACTTGAATCCTTCCTCGGTGTCACAGATCCTACATCCCAAGTCTCAGACAGGTCTTTGCATGTGATTTCAAAAGGGAAGCCAAGAAAGGAAACACACTCTGATATGTTAAAATGCCAATAAGTAAAGGTACGCAGATGTACGCAGGTGTAGACATTTTCCTTCTTATTTCCTATGGAGTAGCTTGTTTATTTTTACTAGCATTTTTATATCCCCCTGTCCCTTTCCCTACCCAGTCTGTCTTAACCTCAGAGCCCTTAATGGCCACTAGTTTTTTACAGTATCTTGCATTATTTGTTATTACTATAATTTTTTATTTTTATTTATTTTTTTTAAAGAATTTTTATTTATTTATGTATACAAGCTGGGGTACAGGCCAGAGGCGTGGGGCGGCGAGAAGGTTCACCAGAGACAGAGTGGGGAGCAGAACAGGCAGATCAGAAATACACTGCTGAGGAGAGCAGCGGGCGAGGCAGGAGAGGTCTGCCGCACCATGTGGGATTCTCCCCAGCTGGGCGTAGAACCGGCATCGCCCCCGGCCAACAGCTCCACAGCGCAGCGCCCAACCGCTACGCCACTGGGGAGGCCCTACTATAATTTTTTAAAATTTACTTTTATTTATTACACATATTACATTATGTTTTTATTATTCTGACTTACTTCGCTGCACATCCTTATCTTACATTCTCTCCATTATGTTGAATGGATGCATTTCAGTCTTTCTTATGGCTACATAATATGCCAGGGTGTGTCTATAACACAGCTTCTTGATCCCATTATCTGTTGTTGGGCATTTAGGCAGCTTCTATGTCCTACCTATTGTAAATAATGCTAATAGAAACATTTTCAAACACATGGGCTTTTTGTGTTGATGGTATCATATTCCATGAGTATATGCCTGAGTGGGATTGTAAGGTAGTACAGTATTTCCATCTTTAGTTTTTTTTTTTAAGTAAATCCAAATTTGTTTCATAGAGCAATTTGTTTTTAAAGGACCACATCTCTGAAAATTTCTGAGAGAATTATGTCAGTATGACTGAATAAGTGAATGATCTAATGGCTTTCCATAATCTACCACTGAGCTTTTCATTATTTTTATGTACATAAATGGCAATTTTTTTAAATGGAGATTTTTCCAACAGCTGAAGTGAAAGAATTGAGTACATTTTAGGAAATGTACTAAATTTTGTTCTACTGAATACAATAAGTTCATTAAATTCCATGACAAAGGTAGATTAGAATAATGAATATAAAGAAACACTTCCTATTTAAAGGATACATATAAAGTATTTGTGTTTTATGGTCCAGCCATAAAATGGAAGACATTGGATAATATAACATGACAGGAAGGATTAGAATTTAAATGAAATCCAACTCATCACAACTACTGTAAAAGAAGCCAGACAATTCAAATAAATGAAAGTAGTGGCTCTTAAAAGCTCAACTATAAGCACAAGCCTTCACTTGGATAACTTTCTGCCAGTTAAAATATTCTCAATTTAGGGCCTCCCTGGTAGTGCAACGGGTTGAGCGCAGGACTGTGGAACTGTCGAGCTGTCGGAGGCTGTAGCACGAGTTCCATGCCTAGCCGGGAACATTCTCACATGGCGCAGCAGACCTCTACTGCCTTGCCTGCTGCTCCCCTCAGCAGTGTACTTCAGTCAATCTACCTGTTCTGCTCCTCCCTCTGTCTCTGGTGAACCCTTTCACCATCCCACACCTCTGGCCTACACCCCAGCTTGTATGCATAAATAAAAAAAATCTTTAAAAAAATACTCTTTCAATTTAATTTGTTTTTTCAATCTCTATTAGGAGATGATTCTGTCCCTCACAATTCTATTAGAGGAACAGCAAGGACTAAACTCCAAGTCAGTGAATGATGTTCCAAATGAACTCACCCTGTGAAATCTTTAAGGTTCTAACCCATCTCCATGAGGAGGAGAGTGCAGGCTCTGAGGATTACAATTCACAGTATGCCATGAACCTGGCTTCCTGTACAATGGGTCACTGGGAACTACAGGTGGAGTTAAACACATACGTGACTTAAAACCTGAACACATGCTTGCTTTTACTTTCCTGCTTTTTTTTACTTTAATCCCCACCCTGGTCTCACTTTGGAGGGTGTTGCTGTAGGAAGTATGAGACAATTAATCCCAGTCTCTCCTCCCCTCCCAACCCCTCCCTCCCGTCCCCTCTTCTCCTCTTTCTCTTGCCCATTTTCCCTTTGCTCCCTTCCTTATTCCCATTCCCCTTATAAATAAACCTTTTTAAAAAAATTCTCTCTGTGTCTGCTTTTGGTTCAGGTCCCAAGTTCTTAAGCATGCAGGTGATAACTCATGTCCAAGTTACCCTCATTACCTCCAAAGTCTCCCTGTAATACATCTACACCTGAAATTTCCTTAGGTTAATTTATTTTGGTTATCTGGGATTAGACCCCACTTACAGGCTAAAGGACAGAGTCTTCAGACTGTCAGGTCCAGGACTTCTAATAGCAGCCACAAGTTCAAGAGTCCCTAGGGCTACCCTTACTCCAGAATGACTGACAAAATATTCAAGGACCTCCACAGACACCCTCAGGTTTTATAGTTCCCTAGAGTGACTCACAGATCTCAGAAAATCATGATAACCACGGTCACAGCTTTATTGTAGCACAAAATCCACATTAGTATCAGCCAAAGAAAGAGAACACAGGGTACAAACTAGGAGAGTTCCAAATAGGAAACTTCCATCATCTTCAGGAATGTGTTTCCCTTCCATTTCCAAGAGTGACTGTTCTCAAGGGCTCTGCCAACCAGGGAAGCTCAACTTTAATCATTGTTGATTGAAATTTGGCCTAGGTAGTTAAACACATCTCCAGCCCCTCCCCCGCCCCCTTAAACCAGAAACTGAACTGATAACACATGAATCAAACTCTCAATTCTCTAATGACTTGGCTGATCATTTGCTTTTGTTTTTTATTTGGTTATTTTAATTTTTAAGAAAATCCCAATTTCAATCCTCAAGCTTACAAACACTACAGACCTTTATGACACTGAATACTTCAAAGCCCTAGGAAGATATGTTTGTGTTCTGTAAGAGGTAGTTACTCTACGCATATACCTCACAGAATGGTATTGTCTCAGTGTCTTCCTTTCTAACACCTCAACCTCACTTTCTGGCAAGAGAAAGTCACAGCTAACCCCATTCTGAGTCACAATGGAAACAAGGCATCCATGTGCAGCAGAAGAGTGTTAGAAATTAGGGAAATTTGGATAATGGACCAATATATCTTATTTTGTGATAGGACAGGTTATATAGATATGTACCTTTGTGAACAGGTGTAGATTAAGCAAGCTTGTTTTTTTGTTTTTATTTTCCCCAACCAAAGCTCTTTGCTTGCAATTGAAGAAAATATTAGTGTTCCTATAGGTGACAATCATAGTAAATGATGGTCCTCAAGTCTCCCAGAGAATAAAAGCCAGTATTCTCCAATATTTAATACCCAGTATTATGTGAACAGAGATATGAGAAAAAGCCAACCCAGAGGGACAAATACTTGAGCAGAGTTTCATAGATTTGAAGTCAGGTTTGCTCAAGGTCTGTAAGGAAGGAAATCCATTCCCCACATAATCAAGAATCCTGACTGAGAGTTCTGTTGTGAATCTTAAGATGTGGATAATAGTTTGAGGTTCTAACAAAATCAAGGACAGTTTTCCTTTCAAAGACTGAAAAATATACATAGACAGAGGGGACAGTACTGGGAGAAGAGGAAGATAATTACTGGGGGGGTGGTAAGTGATACACGTGGCTTCTGAAAGCCATGTGCCATGTGAACAAGAAAGTGGCAGCTTGAGATAGAACTCATGGCAAGACTGGACACTGCTCTCTTCGGTGAAAAGAAAAATAGATATGTATTATTCTTTTAGATCTATTTATGCAAACAAGAGCTGGGGTGTAAGCCAGAGGTGCAAGGGTGAGAGGACTCACCAGAGACAGAGTAGGGAGCAGAACAGGTGGATGCACTGAAATCCACTGCTGAGAGGAGCAGTGGGCGACAGGAGAGGTCCACTGTGCCATTTGGGTCAGGTCCCTGCCTGAGGATTGAACTCAGATCATCATGGTGATAGAGCTGAGACTTAACCCCTGTGATACCAGGGAGGACTGAAAAATAGACATTCTTTAGAAAACAAGACAGGAAGTTATATTCGATGGTCTTTATCAGCTGTCATATAATACAAGGTATTCTTAACCTGAAGTGATCACATGATATTGAAAACTTTTGCAGTATGAAAGCTGTCTAGAAAAAAAGCTATGGGGAAATTTGAGAGAAAATTTAAAATGAATAAGTAGCTTATATGGAGGAGAGAGGAATCAATAAATAGGAATTGCTTTATATGGAAATAGACGAGGAGAAAATTGATTCTGATTTCCACCCCCAAGTAAGGAATCATTAAGAATTGTTAATGAGGGTTTATCCAGTCACAGAGGGAAAACAAGGGGATTCTCTCAAAGATAAGATAAATTTCCAGACTTGGGAATTCAGGAAACTGGAATCCATTGTGATAACAGGAAGACACTCAATCAGACAGAGAATGTGTAAATTATTGAAAAATAAAGGCCCTGTGATGAGAGAGGGTATTTAAAGTCTGAATTCTTTTCTTCCCCCTCTTTTCTCTGTATTTGAATATATTTCCTCAACAAATACATTGCTGTGCCATGTACTCAAAGACAAGTTTTGCAAGGGAAAAAAGGAAGGAAATATACATCAGCATGGCTTGTTGCTCATTATCCTCTCAATAAAAATCTATTTGTATTCTGCAAATGTAGTATAAAATCTCCACTGGACAACATATTTGACAATCTCCACTGGACAAAATATATTTGAGGACAATATATGTACTCAAAAATATATTTGAATGTAATAAATGTACTTAAATTATTTTATGCTAGCAACATTCTATCTCTTGGAAGTTTTAACTCTAATATGAAACACACAAATGTTTGTTCTGAATGTTAAGAAGCAACCACTAGGCATTTTATTTTTTATTCCCTGACAGGTAATTAGAATAGTTTTTACCATCTACAGTTCCACCTTCAAGTAGTGCTATGAAACTAAACAACCAATCAATTAAAAAAATCATAGTATAATGCAATTAATCAATCTTCAAAGAGTATATAGATATGTCCTTTCTTCAAGGACAGATTCATTAAAAGTGCATGTCATCTGAATGCTTTACCACAAGGAATCTGTAATACATAGATGTATTCCTACTACTTGTTTTTCTCTACATAAATATTTTTAAAGATTTAAAACTTGATTGAAAATAATTGTAAACAATAAAAATGTATGCTCTATTTGTGTGTGTATAAAGAAATAAAATCATCCTGACATGATAAATTAACTTAGTAGCCATCATGCTGCAGTTTATCCACTATAGCAATCTTAGTAAAAACTGACTGATGAGCCTTCTCATTCCACTTTTAAATGTCATCTGCTTTCATAGACATGAATGAATAGGCAGAACAAGAGTATACTTCCATTAGAAAAAATATGCTCCCTATGAATGATTAAACCTTGATATCCAGAATGTGCACACCCAAGCACAATATCATAAAAATATTTTAATAATTTGATCTTAAAGCTTCAGGTATCACTTTCTAAATTTAAGTTAATCATAATTTTCTCAGAATTATATTAGGGTTGAATAAGCTACTCAAAATTCTCTGTAAACCCTAAGTACCTGTTAATATTTAGTTACATCTGTAAATGACCCAATATTTCCAAATAACTCCTTCTGTATTCTCCCTTTCCATGATGATTCTGCAGTTTTCCCAGTAAGTAGAGAGTATACTTCTCTGTGTTTTGTCATTGAGCTCATTACAAAACTTGTTTTGATAAAATTGATGTGGTCAGATATAATGCAAGCAGAGACTTCAAATGTGCTTGGTTGATAATCTTGCTTTGTTCTCTTTCATCATATGACATATACCTGAATGGCCAAAGGTCAAAAAGAAAAAGTCACAAGAGCAGATCTGAGTCCAGCCTGGAACCTGGAGTCTAGCCCTTGCTGGCTCAGTTAAACCTTAGCAGAAATGCAGATGCAAAAGGGTAATGATTATTGTTTTAAGTTAATGAGCTTTTCAGTAGTCTGTTGCACAAGATGATTGTAACAAAATCCAGATTTTTTTAAGTCTTTATTTTTCTTATCAGCAATGAAACTATGGAAGTATCTTTCGGAGAGTAAAAAAGAATAAAGTAGAGGACTTGCAAACCATGAAAATATAGTTCAGTGATTGTTGACTAGAACTCTGTAGTATCAGTGGCATATTTTGTGATGTTAAGATACCTTAGTCATTTTTAATCCATATTTGTTAAGTCACTAAGGTTTCTTTTTTTTTTTTTTTTTTTTGCACAGAAGTATGGGAGTGTAGGCCAGAGGTGCAAGGGGTGAGAGGATTCACTAGAGACAGAGTGGGGAGCAGAATAAATGGAATACTGAAATACACTACTAAGAGGAGCAGCAGGTGAGACAGGAGAGGTCTGCTGTGCCATGTGTGGGTTAGCTCTGGGGATAGAACTCAGGCTGTAGCAGTGATAGCTGATACTTAAGCCCTAAGCTACCAGGCAGGCCCCATAGGTTTCATGAGAAATGCCATTATACTGAAAATGACACTGAGCAGCCCGACTATCCAGGTTATTTAATATTTAGTTACATCTGTAAATTATCCAATATTCAGGTTAATCTCTAACTCTTTTTTCAGGTACCTCAACATGCTAGGCCATAGAAAACCTGTAATAACCATAACTAAAATTTTATAAACAAATTATAAAACAGAGGTACAACATTTGTAGCATCTACAAAGTAAATATACCTATTGATTATTATAGAATGTTAGTGGCTAATAGATGTGTGCATCATGTACAAAATAAGATCAGGGCTGTGTAGATTATCTTATTCTAAAAGTTTTAAAATAGAACACCATATGAACTATAGTTCTAAAATATCTCTAAAAATAAAAGTTGATTCAGGGCCTCCCAGGTGACGCAGCGGTTGAGCGCTGCGCTGTGGAGCTGTCGGCAGCACGCGGTGCGAGTTCAACGCCCAGCCAGGGAGAATCCCACATGGTGGGGCAGACCTCTCCTGCCTCGCCCGCTGCTCCCCTCAGCAGTGTATTTCTGATCTGCCTGTTCTGCTCCCCACTCTGTCTCTGGTGAACCCTCTCGCCGCCCCACGCCTCTGGCCTGTACCCCAGCTTGTATGTATAAATAAATAAATATTAAAAAAAATAAAAGTTCATTCAAAAGGACAAAAGCTTGGGACAGGAGAGCAGAAGAGGGCATCAAAAGAGGTTCTGTGTTTTGTTTTCAGGAATGATCTAAAGGCATCCAGCGAGACACTGGATTCAGAGGACCCCATGGCTTGAAGCACCTCCTGCGCTTTGGAGACCAACACTGACTGCCTGATAGAAGAGACATGAGGAAATTCAACCCTAAACAAAAAACGGTGGGTGGTGAGAGGTTCCTGGAGAAAGTGATGAGGTAGAAAACGCAGTTCCAACCCATGTTCCTAAAATAAGGCAGTCCTGGGGAGGGTCCAGATGCTTAGTGTGGATCTAACTGCGGGGAGATACATGAAAAAGGACTGGATGAGTCAGATGGACAAGACCCTCAGGAAAGAACAAAAAGCACAAGAATGGCACAGCGCCCAGTAGAAGAAAGGAACTTTAGAAATCAGATAAAAAATAAAGCAGAAGTAGGGCCCTCCCTGGTGACGGAGAGGTTGTCTCAGCACTATCACCACTGTGGCCTGAGTTTGATCTCCACCGGGGAGTTAACCCATATATGGTGCAGCAGACTTCTGTCTTGCCCATTGCTCCCCTCAGTGCATTTCAGCAGATCTGCCTGTTCTGGTCCCTACTCTGTCTGTAGTGAATCCTCGTACTCCCCCGCACCTCTGGCCTACACCCCAGTTCTTGTATGCATAAATAAATAAAAATAAAGCTTTAAAAAAATAAAGCAGAAGTAAAGGGAATAGAAATAAAAGACAGTCCAAAAGATGAGTGAAGCCAAAACCAGGTTTTTTGAAAAGATCCTCTAGCTAGACTGACATAGGTTTACATTACTAATAAGTTGAATAACCTAGAAGAGGTTATTCTTAGAATGACCCTGGAATTCTCTTTCTTAGAAATAGACAAGCACTTGAGACTGAATCAGAAAGAAATAGAAAACATGAACAGACAAGTCATGAGCAAGGGAATTAAGACAGTAATCAAAACCTCCCCCAAACAGAAGCCTGGGCTTGACTAGTGAGATTTACCAAATCTTTACAGGAGAACTAAAGCTGATCCTTCTCAAACTCTTGCAAAAAATTGGGAGAGGGAAGATTTCAAAACACAATGATGTTAACATTATCAGATAACCAAACCAGACAAAGACATCACACACAGGAAAGCTATAGACCAGTTTCCCTGATGAATCTTCATGCGAAATGCTTGACAACTTTAGCAAACAGCATTCAACAATGTGCTAAAGAGATCATATACCATGACCAAGTGAGATCTATTTCAGGGACAAAGGATGGTTCAACATCCAAAAATCATAATTCACCACATCAATAAAAGGAAAGATAAAGATAACATGGTCATAACAATAGAAGCCAAAATTGATAAGATTCAACTTCTATTTATTTTGAAAATCCTCAAAAAATTGGGGATAGATGTAACATACCTCAACACAATAAAGGCCATATATGACAAACCCATAGCTAACATCATTATCACTAGTGAAAAACTAAAAGCTTTTCCACTAAGATCTGTTTGGCACAAGACAAGGATGTCCATTTTCATCACTACTGTTCAAAATAGTATTAGATGTCCTAGCTATAGCAGTTAGGCAAGAGAAGGATATACAATGAATCCAAAATGGGAAAGAAGTAAAGAAAATGGCATGATAATATAGATTGAAAACTCTAATGACTCCACTAAAAAATTAATTGAAACAATAAATCAGTTCAGCAAAGTGAAAGGTTACAAAATCAATAAAAAAAAATCAGCTGCCTTCCTGTCAAGAGGAAGAAATCAACAAAACAATCTCATTTATTGCTGCACCAAAAATAAAGGAGATAAAGGACCTATACAATGCAGACTTGAGATACTGTTAAAACACACACACAAAAAATGGAAAGGTAGTCTCTGCTCCTGGTTTGGAAGACTTAACATTGTCAAAATGACCATCTTACCCAAGAATTCACTCTCAGACTTCAAACTACTCTACCAACCTGTATTAATCAAAATGGCATAATACTGGAACAAAAACATACAGAACAAAGAAGCAGAACTGAAACACCAGAAATCAGACAGTTAATCTACAAAAAAGTCAAAAAAATTCACTGGAGAAAGGAAAGCCTCAAGAAATGGAATTGGGGGGCCTCCCCGGTGGCGCAGCAGTTAAGCTCTGCGCTGTGGAGCTGTCGGCAGCGGCTACGCGAGTTCGACGCCCAGCTGAGGAGAATCCCACATGGTGAGGCAGACCTCTCCTGCCTTGCCCGCTGCTCCCCTCAGCAGTGTATTTCTGATCTGCCTGTTCTGCTACCCGCTCCGTCTCTGGTGAACCCTCTCGCCGCCCCACGCCTCTGGCCTGTACCCCAGCTTGTATGTATAAATAAAAAATAAATCTTTAAAAAAAATGGAATTGGGAAAACTGGACATACAAAAGAATGAAACTAGACCACTATTTCAGACATATATAAAAATTAATTCAAGCATGTCCCTGGTGGTCTAGGGCTTAAATCTCAGTGCTGTTATTGCTACAGCCTGAATTCAATCCCCAGCCAGGGAGCTAGCCCCCATATGGCATGGCAGACCTCTCCTGTCTCGCCCGCTGCTCCCCTCAGCAGTGTGCTTCAGTAGATCTGCCTGTTCTGCTCCCCACTCTGTCTCTGTCCTCTCACCCCTTACACCTCTGGCCTACACCCAGTTCTCTTCTACGACAATAAAGAAAAATTTTCAAAATTGATAAAAGACTTGGTTGTAGGACTTGAAACCATAAAATATGTAAAAGAAAACAGGCAAAAACACTCCATGACATGGGTTTCAGGGATGTCTTTGAGGAATCATTTCCAACAGCAAAAAAAAAAAAAAAAAAAAAAAAAAAAAAAAAAAAAAAAAAAAAAAAAAAAAAAAAAAAAAAAAAAAAAAAAAAAAAAAAAAAAAAAAAAAAAAAAAAAAAAAAAAAAAAAAAAAAAAAAAAAACTAAAGAAAATAAATGATTGAGAGTACATCAAACTGAAAAGCTTCTGTACAGTGAAAGAAATTATCACTAAAAAAAAAAAAAGACAGCTGACTGAATGGGAGAAAATATAACTTCTTGGAGGGCAAGGAGAATGTCACTTTCCTTTCCACTCTTCATGATGTGTCAGGGAGTGATTCTCCAGAATCTCTGTTCAGAAGGCACGCTCTCGAGTTTCAATTTGTGGTGTCCCAACTACCATTTCATCTAAGACAATAACAGCTTGGAACTACTTTCTTTCTTCCACAGCACCATGTTTTTTTTTCTATGCTAACTCTCAGACCTTAGTCTAATTGATGTGGGGTTGAGACATACATTTCAAAGCAATACTTTGTACTTCATTTTTCAGAATGTCCCAGTGACATTCTCTACTATCACGAGAATCCCTGGTTTTACATCAATAGTGTGGGATCTCAATGTTCCCTAAAATACAGAAGTATTTCCAGAGTCTAGGCAAAAGACATTCTGAATATGGTCTCAAATAGATCACTAAAGGACAGATGGTACACCACGGTTTAAAAAGAAAAATGGAGAGGATTTGATACTATTTGTAATGCTAGGCAGTTTTCCAAGCTAATGAACTTGGGCCTTCGCTACTGTCAGGGTTGAAAACGCAATCCTTCAGTTATAGAACCAATTGACAAGTGATATCACTACCTTAAGTAAGCGAAGGGACCTTTGCTCAGACATGTAATATTAAAAATATCATTGCTAATGTTTATGGAGAATGCCCAAAAAATATAGCTTATTACATCACTTCTACTGAGAATTTGTACAAGAATTTGCTTGTACCTCCTTGTGATTGCCCATCAGAAATATTTTCAATGAATATATCTGATAAAATGAGAAAGTACCCAAATAATTTTATGCTATCAAATATATCAGGTTATTGGGAATAAGTGAATTTTGGTTTTTCACTTCAAAATTAAAATGAGTGAAAATACAAATTACAAATACCTGCATGACACATCAACCAGTTTGCAATGTTCTCAGCAGAATTCATAATAAAGTAGAAATTTAGGGAATAGCAGTCCATGAAGTGGTCTTCTATCATAATCAAGAGCAAAGAAATGAAGAACCTTAAATCAATATTGAGGAAACTCAGTAAATCAGGTAAAAAAGGAAAAAGGAGGCAAAAGACAACCGATGATGAAATAGAAATTAACAATATCGATCAATCCCAAAGCAGTGAAAGTGCATCAAAAACTTTAAAAAATAAAGATATTGTAACTCTCTGTCAAATGTATGATAACATTTACCATAAATTTGGCCTCCCCGGTGGCGCAGCGGTTAAGCACTGCGCTGTGGAGCTGTCGGCAGCGGCGACGCGAGTTCGACGCCCGGCCGGGGAGAATCCCACATGGTGCAGCGGACCTCTCCTGCCTCGCCCGCTGCTCCCCTCAGCAGTGTAGTTCTGATCTGCCTGTTCTGCTACCCGCTCTGTCTCTGGTGAACCCTCTCGCCGCCCCACAGCTCTGGCTTGTACCCCAGCTTGTATGTATAAAAAAAAAAAAAAAAAAAAAAACATTTACCATAAATTATATGGAAAAATCAACATTTTGTTACCAGATAAGTTAGAGAGACTAATAAGTTAGTGAGACTTATAAGTTAGTGAGACTAATACTTATGACTTTTCTTTTGATTCTTATATATTTATAATTACATAAAAAATGAAGACTGGGTACAATGTCTCTAAGGAAAATGTGTTAATATTTGATCTGTTACTGATTTAAGCAAATGCTTTCTAGCTGAATTTTGTGCTGAATTTAGGTTAATAGATAATATCTATTGCATATTTTGGGATGATAAAACTATTTTGGCTAATTATAGTTATTAAGATGTTAAAATAAACACCATTAAAGGTAAGCATCAAATCAACGTTTAGTTTAATACCATCTTCATTTATATTGATGACCAGAAATTGTTGATCCATTGAAACCAATTAAGCCATGAATCAAGAACAAAACAAATTATAAAGAAAACAAACATCAAAGAAATTGGACTCCAAATAAAAGATTTTCTCTGCCATGGAACTAAGCAAAAGAAAGAATATACAAACTTCCATAACAAATTTGAATTGAAAAATAAATTTTTACAATAAACATAAAATTGGATTTAAGAACAAGAGTGAAAGTCAATATATCAATTAGAGTTGTAGAAAGATGAACTGTTAAAAGAATTATCTTCAAGGGCCTCCCTGGAGGTGCAGCTGTTAAGCGCCGTGCTTTGGAGCTGTCGGCAGCGGCGACTGAGTTCGACACCCGGCTACAGAGATTCCCACATGGCGCGGCAGACCTCTCCCGCCTTGCCTGCTGCTCCCCTCAGCAGTGTGTTTCCACCAATCTGCCTATTCTGCTTCCTACTCTGTCTCTGGTGAACCCTCTCTCTGCCCTACGCCTCTGGCCTATTCCCCAGTTTTTATGCTTAAATAAATAAATCTTAAAAAAAATAATTATCTTCAAAAACGTGACTGAATCCAGATGAATGCAATTTCATTCATTTATTAAAATCTGCTTATTGATTTCCTAGTCTGTGCTTGGTTCCCAGTGGTAAAAAAAATTGTGTGGTGACTACCTTTTAGAATAAAGAGGGAGGAAAGACAACTAAATAGTAAAGTGTTTTCTATAGGAGACAAGACTTATAAAGGAGTGATATGTAATTTTATGTCTAAAAGAACTGACAGTTGTAAGAGAAAAGGGCATGGACTAAGACCTGAAGAACTTATACGAGTCTATAAAGAACAGGGCAAGCATTGCTCGTACCCCAGTTTTGAGACACTGAAGTCCAGGAGCCAGCCTAGAGGAGGAGTTCAATGTGGGGCCCATTATACAACTTTGGCACCTAAGCACAGTGGGGAGCACAAATCCTGGATACTCCCTGAAGGCGATCCCCGGATGCCCCTTTGCCCTGGTTCTTTTCCCCTGTGGCTCCTTGTTGGTACCAGTTTCCCTGTCATGTCAACAGGTGCAAAAGTAGGAGTGCAGAAGTCTATTCCGACTACCACTCCTAAAATCTAAAAATGAAGAGTCAGAAAAAAATTCCTCGAATACTGAGCAAAACCCCAAGAGGAATCTCAATTCAGCAGAATGTGGACCGAGCCTGAGGAGTTCAAGAAAACAGTTATAAACAACGCTCCCTGTTGAACTTAAAAAAAAAAAATATATATATATATATATATGTATGTATATATATATATATATATATATATATATATATATATATATATATATAAAGAGGAACAAACAGAACAAAGACTGAAAAGAATATGAGACAATTACAATTAGAACTAATGGATCTAGGGCCTTCCTGGTGGCACAGCGGGTTAAGTCTCAGCACTATGAAACTACCAGCAGCCACTGCAGCAAGAGTTTGATCCCCTGCCAGGGAGATTCCCACATGGCCTGCAGATCTCTCCTGCCTTGCCTGCTACTCCCCTCAGCAGGGTATTTCAGTAAATACACCTGTTCTGCTCCCCACTCTGTCTCTGGTGAATCCTCTCACCACCCTGCACCTCTGGCCTACACACCAGTTTTTGCACGCGTTAATAAAAAAATCTTTAAAAGAAAAGAACTAATAGATCAAATAAATACTTTATTATTTTTTTTTAATGCTATAGAGGACCTCACGGACAGACAAATGCAAGCCATGGAGAGGAATGAACTCAAAAGTATAATGTAGAAAACACACAAATATAACAACATAGGGCCTCCCCGGTGGTGCAGCGGTTGAGTGCTGCGCTGTGGAGCTGTCGGCAGTGGCGACGCGAGTTCGACGCCCGGCCGGGGAGAATCCCACACGGCGCGGCAGACCTCTCCTGCCTTGCCCGCTGCTCCCCTCAGCAGTGTATTTCTTTTTCTTTTTTTTTTTTAAAGATTTATTTTATTTATACATACAAGCTGGGGTACAGGCCAGAGGTGTGGGGCGGCGAGAGGGTTCACCAGAGACAGAGCGGGTAGCAGAACAGGCAGATCAGAACTACACTGCTGAGGGGAGCAGCGGGTGAGGCAGGAGAGGTCTGCCGCACCATGTGGGATTCTCCCTGGCTGGGCGTCGAACTCGCGTCACCGCTGCCGACAGCTCCACAGCGCAACGCTTAACCTCTGCACCACCGGGGAGGCCCCTCAGCAGTGTATTTCTGATCTGCCTGTTCCACTACCCACTTTGTCTCTGGTGAACCCTCTCACCACCCCACGCCTCTGGCCTGTACCCCAGCTAGTATGTATAAATAAAAAAAAAATCTTAATAAATAAATAAATGAATAAATAAATAAATAAAATTAAATTAAAAAAATATAACAACATAGAGGGAAAAAAATAAAATTGTGAAAATAATGTAAGGGCTTTTTGGGATAACCTAAAGAGAAGTAACATCTCTATTATGGAGGTCCCAGATGAAGACAAAGAGGAAAATATAGAGAAGATATTTGAAGAAATAATTTCTGAGAATTTAAAGAATAATTACTGGGAACCATATCAATCTGGGAAATTAATCAGACATCGTGAACTAAGAGGACCAAATATTTCCAAACAAAATAAACACAGACAGACACACACCTAGATGTATTACAATAAAACTGTTGAAGGCCAATGACAAGAACAGAACATTAAAAACATTAAAAGAGAAAAGGGAAAAACATAACACCAATCAGACTGTTAGAGGACTTTTTTTTTTTTTTAAAGATTTTATTTTTTATTTATACATACAAGCTGGGGTACAGGCCAGAGGCGTGGGGCGGCGAGAGGGTTCACCAGAGACAGAGCGAGTAGCAGAACAGGCAGATCAGAAGTACACTGCTGAGGGCAGCAGCGGGCGAGGCAGGAGAGGTCTGTCCCACATGTGGGATTCTCCCTGGCCGGGCGTTGAACTCGCGTCACCGTTGCCGACAGCTCCACAGCGCAGTGCTTAACCGCTGCGCCACCGGGGAGGCCCTGTTAGAGGACTTTTCAGGAGAAACATTGTAAGAAAAATGCTGTTGATTTGTAATTAGACTAAAACTGAGTCTAACTTTACTCTTAGACTAAAACTGAGTGTTGAGAAAGAAATAAATCTCTAAAAACTGTGTAACTGCTATAATGAACTAATACAATTTTGAAAAGCTAGATTGTTCTCAAAAAAATTCTTGACATACCAGAAACTTGTTTTCACTATATAATTTTACTGAAGAAAATATTAAATTCTTATAGCAAGCTTATACTCTTGCCAAAACTACCTTAATTGGTAAAAAACTGTAATGTTGTAGGGGTCAAATATATTATTACATCTAATTTTATGATTAATATGGAAAGTTAAATGAAAATGAGGTAGGCAATCAATATCTATATAAAATCAATATCTCTATAAAAATGTTCTGACACAGAATGAACAAGGATAAAATGGTTTAGAGAACCACCAGGTGCTTGGGCTTGTGAAAGAAGCAAGTTTAAGAAAATGATATATGTAAAGCACAACATTTCTGCTTGTTCAAAGTATGCATCTGTGTAAAGATTGTTTTAGATTTTAAACCAAAATTATAAAGGGGCTTGATATGGAAAGAAGCAGCTTAGGAGGTAGGGATGTTTCCAGTTCTTGTCAAGATGTTAAACTAACACAGTCTGCTGGATCCTGCTCCAGGATAAATGGTAGGAACATTATAAAAAGAGCAGGGCATGTGAACAATAGGAACTAATAAACTATTAGGAAAATTTATTGAAGAAACTGAAGGCTGACTGAAAGTAGAATTTTTGCACACAGAACTATTATAGTTGTCTTTTAGGACTGGATGTGGCTACCTGCCAAGATTTTCATTGTGATTCATCAGAAATTATCATCTATCATATATTCTCCTACTAAGCAAGCAGCCTTATATCATGGCTTCTATTCTGGATAATACATTCAATGTCTACTTCCATAATTATTTGCCAGGTTTCTGTTGGTTGTTTTTTTCCTCCTCTATTTTATTGAGGAATAATTGAAAAATATAATTATAAACTTTGTTCATATAGAGTAATGCTTCAATACACATATTAGTGGAATGATTCCCAAGGGCAGTATGATTAACATATCCCTCACCTCACATAATTACCACCTCTGGAATACCTGTCATAAGAAACAATGTAAATGTTCAGAGGACAACTCTGGAGTCAGATGCCTCTCCTGTCAATGATCAGCTTATTGACTGATCTGTCCTCTATTTCTGCCTTTAAAAAAAGGGAGGGATTGAAAACAACCCTATTCAATTGGGTTGAGATGGGTCTAAAATGTGTTGACATATGTAAAGCAACTGAAAGAGCAATTAAAAAACTAAATGATGAGTAATGATTCCTAAATTTTAAAACTCATCCTCTTTTATACAGATCTATGTCTGCAATTGTTGACATGCTATATTGGGCCTCCCTAGTGGTGCAATGGGGTAAGCTCAGAACTGTAAAGCTATCCAGAGTCACTGCAGCATGAGTTCGATCCCCAGCCAGGGAGATTCCGACATGGCATAGCAGACCTCTCCTGTCTCGCCCGCTGCTACCCTCAGCAGTGTACTTAGTTGATCTGCCTGTTCTGCTCCCCACACTGTCTCTGGTGAATCCTCTCACCCTCCCACACCTCTGGCCTGCACTCCAGCTTGTATGCATAAATAAATAAATATTAAAAAAAACATGCTGTATTGATTTTCATTTTAAGGATGTTGCATAATATAATTCAACAATCCCCAACATAAGATATTTAGCCTATACTTTTGTGTGTGTGAATTTTGCTGTGCAACAAACTACCTGGAAACCAGGTGGTTTCAAACTGTAACCATTTAATGAGAGCATGATTTGTGGACCCTCTGGGCAGTTGTTCTGAATTGGGCTGGCCCTGTTCCTCCCTGCCTGGCCTTCCTGTGTACCTGTAGCCAGTAGGTAGCTTGTCTGCTGGTTACAGTCTCCACATGGCCTTGCTCCCATGTGCGGTTTTGCAAATTGTCAGGCAGACCATGTGTATCTCATCAACTTTGGGTTAATGTGGACTACTTCTGCAGTTAGCAGGAGCCCCAGGAGTAGCAAGAGGGGACAGCCCCTCTGTGCAAATGCCTTTTGGGCCTCTGTTTCCATCCCATTTGCTAACATGGCACGAACCCAACCAAGTCTCAAGCCAGGTCCTAACCCACAGAGTGGCAGCGAACTTTATGAAGCAAAGGCATGGCAGGGAGGGAAAGCATTGGCGATCATGTTTGCAATCTTCCACAAATACAGTTTGTTTCTGCTTCTTTTTTTAAAGATGATCAACAATGTCAAATGAATAAACAATCTCAATGTGTTTATCAGATTTCAGATATGCTTTACCTAAGGCAGACCTCTATGACTCTGTTTAGTTAAAGAAATACTTTTAGGGCCTCCCTGGTGGCTGTGGAGCTGTCGGCAGCGCACAATGCGGGTTCGACGCCCAGCCTGGGAGAATCCCACATGGGGTGGGGCAGACCTCTCCTGCCTTGCCCGCTGCTCCCCTCAGCAGTGTACTTCTGATCTGCCTGTTCTGCTCCCCACTCTGTCTCTGGTGAACCCTCTCGCCGCCCCATGCCTCTGGCCTGTACCCCAGCTTGTATGTTAAAAAAAAAAATTAAAGAAATACTTTTAATAATTTGGTTTCTAATAATTATAAAGATGAATATTATAATATAAAGTAATATATGATAGATATCACAGAATGTAATATTTGGCTAATTTTTTGTTAATATGAGAATTTCTATAACTCTAATATTTATTGTGGCATGCCAAATAATATGCATAACATTCAGTTGTAATTTTCAAATTATACTCCTCAGTGATTTTTTTTTTGGCCACATATATTTTAGAATCTATTGAGTTTTTATAATTGAACTACATTTCATTGTTATTGCTTCCATTTTCTTACTCTTCAGTTGCAGTGATAAAATGTCTGTACTTAATTTAAGTGCTGTGGACCATCATGCCAGTAATAGAACTTAATAGAAACCACAAATTAAACAGTGTGTGTGTGTGTGAGTGTGTGTGTGTTTCAAGTGGCTAGATCATAGATAATGACCATTGTGTTATAACTATTGAGAGAGTTCTGTATGGCTCTCTTTTGTCTGTTGATAGTGTTTTCTGTGCTAAGTTCCTGGCAATATTAGCAGTTAGACTTGCAAAGACTCTTAAACAAATTCTGAAAAATCTCTAATAATATACCAAGGTGATTTGTTAACACAGAGTATCAAAAATATGCAAAGAATTATGGGATGATTCTGTTACTATTTCCAAATCTAGTATTATTCTATATGAAATTTCTATTATTTTTTCAATAAGCATTTTGTTATGTGCAACTTTTCTCCCTAGTATTAAACCTCAGTAAACTATAAATTTCAGTTTAATAATATGACTTTTTAATGCTTGAATGTGTTTACGGTGTTTATATTTATGCACAAAAATATTATAAAATATATGTGAAAAAACAGCAATCCTCTAATGGTTCAAATTATGAATTCTGTAAATGTCAGGATGCAGTTTGTTCCCATTTGTTTCAAAGAATATGTATTTTCAGGGAATGATGCCTTTTAGAGCTGTGGATTGAGACGAAAATCAAGAAATGTCTTTCCTGAAGCAAAGTGCTCCTTGAACGTTCTATTTTGAAACAGTGACTATAGCATGCAGAGACATCTCCTACTGAGACACTTTTACTTTCACTGTTGAAGACAGAGTTTTACATGAGAACATGCAAGTACGATAAGGGGAGGAATAAGTACTCAAACAGCTAGACTTCAAATAAATTTGTCATTTTAGGTCCAATCCTTTGTAACTTTGTGGAATAATCAAACATGTGCTGGACCCCATGACGAGATCTGCTATATCACGTGGAGAATAAGCACCATCAAACACTCTGGACCATGTGAAATATTTTCAGGTTGAATTTATAGGCTGTCCTGGAAAAGTCCAAACTGCTGGCCTCATTGTGGACTGAAACACAAAATAAAAGCACCATTTGTCTGGCAAAATGGAATGTTTTATCAGGTATGTATGACAGAAAGGAATGAGTTTCTCGACATAGTATTGTTAAGCTGTAGAGGAATAGGTGAATACTGTGTTTAAAGTAAAACCATACAATATAATTGCAGACTTTCCCCTAGTTTGTTTTTCAACTAGGAGATTTCCTAGCCAGAAATACTGAGGCCATATCTTAAACTAGTGCATGCATACATTTCACAGAGTAGGAAAGGCTTGTTCTTACTGTGAGGGGGAGTTTCATACAATGAAAGGATGACCGACAAAAAATAAGATAATTTAAACATCTGTTGAAGTTAAAAGAAACAAGAGGACATTTCCACGTTTTAGCAAAATTCATTTTCTCCCTTCCCATGTTTCCTGCTCAGGTGATAACTCTCACATAGAACACGGGTGCTTCCAAAATTCTTGTTTATCCAGATTTCAATTTTTTCAGTCTTTTCTCACCAACTCACACAGTTCCCCGTTGACTCTCCACCTCCGCCTTTCCCTTCCTTGATATTTTCCAGTGTAATTCTTTTAGCTTCTCATAGAGTATTCTGATCCCTTTTGACTACTTTGAACTACATAATGATGCTGAAAATGATTAAACATGCCATGTATATTCAAAGTGGTGGTGTTTATGGAAATACAAAAGTAGATAAGCACTACCCTCTCCTGAGGCTGGGGATCAGCAGAAATTGTGATCAAGGGTTCTTACCAAATAAATTTGCCTTTTAGTGTTTGCATTTATCAATTTATTAATCTCTCAATGACCCATTGAGGATTTTATATTTTATTTTTTAAAAAGATTTATCTATTTCTGCATACAAGCTGGGGTAGAGGCCAGAGGCATGGGGTGGTGAGAGGGTTCACCAGAGACAGAGTAGGGAGCAGAACAGTCAGATCAACAGAAATACACTGCTGAGGGGAGCAGCAGGCAAGGCAGGCAAGGCATGGTCTGCCACGCCATGTGGGAATCTCCCCAGCCAGGCGTTGAACTCCTGTTGCAGCTGCGGACAGCTCCACAAGGCAGCACTTAACTGCCGCACCACCAGGGAGGCCCAAGGTTTTTATTATGGTGCCTATTTTGCAGGTGTGGAAACTCAAATTCATACAGGTTAAATAATTTGCAAAGGACCCACAGTAAGTGGGAAAGCTTCCCTTTGAGTCTACTTCCAGAAGGCATGCTTTTAAATACCATTCTATGATCCCATAAACTCACTTATGTGAATATTTTTAGTTCTCATTATATATAATTAACATGAATCAGCAGGTGAAAGCTGAATAAAAATGGGAAAGAAAGGAAGCATCTGGAAAGAAAGGGCATATGCAGACATTTCTCCTTTGCTTAAAGCTGAAACAATGCAACAATCCCCCGATGATGTACATTTTGCACATATCATTATGGTTTGCAGCTTTGTGTGTCTTGTCCTATAAACAAGGGTAAATGCCATGAGTTGGTGTGACTGCAGATTACAAACATTCATCACAAAAACGTGTTACTCATTGAAAGTCATAATTTCTACCTAGTAATCAAAAAACTGACAATCAGAAAATTCAAGCCACAATATTTAATTTTGCCTGATGTATTCCTCAAAACTATTTCCCATGATCCAGATTAAGACGTTTATAAAATGATGTTAGAAAGAGCTAGGTACATTAATCACTATTGGTATTGTTTTGATCACCACATTTGACATAAAAAAAATCACAGTAACCAAACAAAACAGTTCAGCAATATACAAAATACTTTTTAAAAAATATTTATTTATTTATACCTACAAGCTGGGGTACAGGCCAGAGGCGTGGGGCGGCGAGAGGGTTCACCAGAGACAGAGTGGGGAGCAGAACAGGCAGATCAGAAATACACTGCTGAGGGGAGCAGCGGGTGAGGCAGGAGAGGTCTGTCACGCCAAGTGGTAATCTCCCTGGCTGAGCATCGAACTTGCATCGCCGCTGCCAACAGCTCCACAGCGCAGCGCTCAACCGCGCAAAATACTTTTATAATTCACTACAATTTCCTTATATCCTGCTGTTCCATTTATATTAAATTTTCATTTGCTGGCCACTAGTGTAGTGTAATCACTTGTTATCTTTGAAAATTTCCCCTAAGAATTATTTATTTAATGATATTAGTATTCCCTCACAGTACTTTACTAATGCTGTGTTTTCATTAAATTACCTTGTGGAAGGAATGTATTTGAAATGTAAAGTTTTTCATAAATTCTGGGAACTGGACATTCAATATTACAGGATCTAACCATCCAGCTCTAGAAAGCACTCAGCAAGAATCATTTCTCAGTTCACTAGACTACTTGTTTACTTTGTGTGTGTGCTTATTCCTTTTTTAAATTTTATATATTTTACATCATTTTTCCTTTTTGTACAATGCACACTTTCTCCTTTCAGGTGTAGTCCATGTAAAATTCCCAACATTAATTCACCCACACACTATTCCCATAGTCCCTTGTGTTCTTCCAGCCCCTGTTTGATCACTCTCCCTCCCCCTCCCCTGCAGAGTGTGTCTGGTTAGTAGTTGACTGTTAATTTTGTTTTTTAATTAATTGTAATCATTTTTTCTTTTCTTTTTTTTTAAGATTTTTATTTTATTTATACATACAAGCTGGGTACAGGCCAGAGGCGTGGGACGGAGAGAGGGTTCACCAGAGACAGAGTGGGGAGCAGAACAGGCAGATCAGAAGTACACTGCTGAGGGGAGCAGCGGGCAAGGCAGGAGAGGTCTGCCACGCCATGTGGGATTCTCCCTGGCCGGGCGTCGAACTCGCGTCGCCGCTGCCGACAGCTCCACAGTGCAGCGCTCAACCGCTGCGCCACCGGGGAGGCCCATAATTATTTTTTCTTGATCCCTTATTCTTGACTACTGGTTTTTTAACACTGATTGTGCAAAGTATTCTCTAAATGACTAACTTGCTAAGGTAAATATAAGAAACAAAGAAGTTCCTTACATTCTCATTTTTCTACTTATGACCATCGTACCAATTCATTTTAAGGATGTTAATTTCTTTTGTTATGGCAGAGAATTATCTGTTAGGGGTTTGTTCAATTCTGGATACATTTTAAATAAAGTCACAAGTGTTATTGGGTAAGTTACTATTCTCTCTTCTATTAGTAAGAATTACTACCTAAGTTCTAGTCCTTTATCTGGCAAAATGTATGTATAGATGATAAGATCAGCTGATATGGTAGAATAGAGATGTACAAATAAATCATAATTAAAATAGAAAAATCATAAAACAGGCCTATTGATGACTAAAAACTATATAATCATAAAGATAAGTGAACATATTGATATGGAAGCCAGAAATCTTCCATCAGAAATGTTTCCAAATACATTGCACAAGTCTGTTTATATATATATATCTGTTGATACATATGGAGAGCACTATTACCAATAATTGCTTTCCATTCATATTGTTTTCATGAGACAATTTTTTGAGCACCAACTTCGTAATATTCATTGAAACTAATAGTCTATGCAAAAAATACAAGTGAAATTGGGCCTCCCTGGTGGTGCAGCGGTTGAGCGCTGCGCTGTGGAGCTGTCGGCAGAGTGCGATGCGGGTTTGATGCCCAGCCGGGGAGAGTCCCACATGGTGCGGCCGACCTCTCCTGCCTCACCCGCTGCTCCCCTCAGCAATGTACTTCTGATCTGCCTGTTTTGCTCCCAACTCTGTCTCTGGTGAACCCTCTCGCCGCCCCAAACCTCTGGCCTGTACTCCAGCTTGTATGTATAAATAAATAAATCTTAAAAAAAAAAACCCTGAAAAATTTACATTAGCTCTCATTTTGAAGATATTTCATATAATTCATTTTCCATGTTTCACCATGTAAATTTATCCAGTAGAACTGCAACATCCTAAATCAGCCTAGAATGATGTAATATTGCATCGCATTGCATAATACCATCATGCACACATCATCCAGAGTTGACTGCATCATTTTCTGACGCAATGCAATACTACTGCCAGGCGGCTGCTGAAGTAAGCTGACATCAGCAGTGTACTATATAGCAAGCCCTATCAGAAAGGTTGAGCATTGAAAATATTTCAGACTTTGTAAGAGACAGTTGAAGCTACTGTTCCATAGAACTGTTATTCTTTTATCCATTTGGGCACAATACAGAACAGTAATGCCTCGAACGTGCGTTAATAGTGTGGGAAATCTCTGCTCTACTTGTGAGGAAGTGATATTTGCCAACCAGAAGAAAAGGATCATTTCTCAAGTGAAGAAGGCTTATCATCTTGACTTGGGATGCAAGGTTGGTGACCAAGACAAGCCTTGGGCCCTGCGTATATGCTGTGCTACATGGTCAACACAACTTTCACGGTGGTGAAATGGCAAAAGACCATCAATGCTGTTTGCAGTCCCCATGGTGTGAAGAGAGCCAAGCAACCACATAAAAGACTGTTACTTCTGTTTGGTTCCTCCTCTTTCCAGTGGAATAACGAAGCAAAAGAAGTCGATAATAGCCTACCCAAACATTCCATCTGCATTGAGACCAGTTCCACATGGTGAGGGACTTCCTAGTCCAGAACCTCCAGCAGAATATTCTCTGGATTCATCAGATGAAGGCAAGGGTGAGCCCACCTGTTCTTCTCCTGTTACATCAGCACACCGTGATCCAGATTTTCACTGTGGTGTATCAACCCCACACAGATTAACACAGGAAGAACTAAATGACCTGGTTCGTGATTTGTACTTATCCAAGGTAGAACTGCTAAGGTCAAGACTCCAACAATGGAATCTTCTAGAAGAAGATGTCACAATTACTTTATATCAAAAGTGCCACCAGCAGTTGGAGCCTTTCTTCAGAAAGGAAAGTACTCTGATTTTCTGTTCCAATATTGAGGGCCTCATGAATGCCTTAGAAATCACTCATGACCCACAAGAATGGGGACTATTTCTACACTCTTTGAACCTGAGCCTTAAGGCTGTGCTTTTGCACAATGGAAACCGTCTTCCATCTATTCCAGTAGTGCATGCTGTTCACATGAAAGATAACTTACAGTAATTTAATGCAGCTACTGAATTCCATTGAGTATAGCAAGTACAGCTGGCACGTCGGTGGTGATTTGAAGTTTGTTGCCCTTTTAATGGGACTGCAGCAGGGATATACAAAATACATGTATTTCTTATGTGAATGGGATAGCCGAGCAAGTGAATTGCACTACCTGTGGAAGGAATGACTCGCAGACAAAAGTAGCAGTTGGAGAGAAGAATATCTAGCACCCAGCTCTGGTCGAGGTTTACAAAATCCTGCTACGACCCCTTCACATCAAACTAGGTTTGATGAAGCATTTCGTGAAAGCCATGGACCAGACCTCACCAGGTTTCCGATACCTGCATGAAAAATTTCCTCGACTCAGCAAAGCAAAGATTAGAGGGAGTTTTTGTGGGTCCTCAGATTCCAGAGCTCTTCAAAGATGACTGGTTCAATAACTTGCTGCAGGGTGATGCAAAACAAGCATGGAAAGCTTTTGGCCTAGTGTCTACAAACTTTCTTGGGAATGTTAGGGCAGAAAACCACAAGGAACTAGCAGAAGACATGCTGATGCAGTATCAGAAACTTGGCTGCAATGTCTCTAAAGATCCACTTCCTTCATTCCCATCTGGATTTCTTCCCTGAATACTGTGGTGCGGTTAGTGATGAACATGGTGAATGTTTTCCTCAACATATCACATCGGAGGTGGGGGGAAGAGAAGAAAAAAAACAAAAAGATATCACATCAACGGAACAAAGATCCAGGGAAATGGTCCACTACAATGCTGGCTGACTACTGCTGGGCACTCCCCAGAGATGCTCCTGAATAGCTGTACAAGGATCAAGGGAAGAAATCTAAGAAGTAGTCTATGACTTGATTTTTTACAGTTATTAAACATAGGCTATTACTATTGGCATGCATTTCGAGATGTAAACATCCATTTATTGCAGATTAAAAAAAAAAAAACTAGAGCCAAAACTAGAATTTGACTGTCATATTCGTGTTGAGCACATACAAATTGATAGGAAATGACTAATTTTCTTTCAGTAAAATGACTTTTGTAAACATTTGTTGACCAGTGTTACAGGACATGTTAAACATATAAAGGATAATGATCAAGTATGAAAATGATGGGATTGTAAAGTCGAGATTGATCATTATATCTCTTAAAATACTTTTACACATGGTATTTTACAGGGAAGAAAAAAATATTTAACTACTCAGTCTTTTATCTTGAGACCGTTTGCCTAATATTTTTTACTTAGTCTTTTAGTCACTTTTCCACAGATTTTCTCCTTAGATTTTGCACTTTATAACTTTTTTTTTTCCAAAATGCTGGATCTCCTCAGATATTTTTTTTTTTCTATAAAGACATTTCCCCATAGAAACTTTGTTCCCAGGAGAATACTCTCCTGAGAATCATGTTCCCAAACTATTCCTCTCAGAAACTCTGCCCCTGAGAGAATTTTCTCCTCAGAAACTTCATACTGAGGAAACTTTCTCCTCAGATTATGCTGTTATAGACTTTTCACCATAGGGGACTTTGTTCCATTAGACTCGTCTCTTCATATTTGCTCTATACAGACTTTTCTCCTCAGAAATGTGTGCCCAATAGACTTTTTACCTCAAATATAGCTCTATATACACTATTCACCTCAGAAACATTGTTCCCTACATATGTTTCTGCTCTAAGTTGACTCTATATAGACTTTTTGCTTCAGAATTATTGTTCCCAATAGACTTTTCTCCCCAGAAACATTGTTCCCAGTAGAATTGTTTTCTTCACAAAATTTCTTACCAGGAGACTTTTCACTTCAGATTATTCTCTATATAGACTTTTCACTTGAGAAATTTTGATTCTAATAGTGTTTTGTCTCATTGGATTTTGCCTATTCTGTCTATTCACCTAGGAAACTTGTACCCAATAGATGTTTACCTCAGATATTGCTCTACATATGGACTTCATGCCTCAGAAATTTTGTTCCCAATACTTTTACTTCATATTTTTCTCTATCCACTATTCTCCAGTTCTTCCAGTATTCCCAGAAGATACTTCTACTCAGATTTTACTCTATATATTGACTATTCTTCTCAAAAACATTGTTCCCAATAGACTGCTTGCTTCACAAAATTTCCACCAGGAGAATTTACACCTTAGATTATGCCCCATGTAAATGTTTCATCTCAGAAACTTTGTCCCCAACAGATTCTTCTCCTCAGATGTTGCTTTATATCCACTCTTCTCCTCAGAAATGTTATTTCCAATATTCCTTTTCTCCTCAAATTTAGCTTTACATGGAATTTTCTCATTTCCTCAGAAACTCTGTTCCTAGTGGAGTCCTCTCCTCAGATGTTGCTCTATACAGACTTTTCTCCTCCAAATCATTCCTAATACACTTTTCTCCTCAGAAAATTTGTTCTGAGGAAAATTTTCTCCTCAGATTATGCTAATATAGACTTTTCTCCTCAGAATTTTTTCCCAATAGACTTATCTTCTCAGATTTTCCTGTTTAGATTTTTCACTTTAGTCTTCCTTTTCAGGAGAATGTGCTCATCAGAAACTTTGTTACCAATAGATATTTCTCCTCTGATACTTTGTTCCCAATAGACACTACCTCAGATTCTGCTTTAAATACACTATTCTCCTCTGACACTTTGTTCCCAGGAGACATTTAAGTCACCATCTGCTCTATACTGACATTTCACTTTAGAACGTTTGTTACCAATAGGCTCTCAGAATTTGCTCTATCAAGACTTTTCTTCTCACAAACCTTGCTCTCGGGAGACTTTGGTTCTCAGATTATGCTATTTATAGAATTTTCACCTCAAACTTCCTTGCCATAGACTTTTGTCAGATTTTGCTCTTTATAGATTCTTCTCAGAAATTCTGTTCCCAAAAGACTTTTCTCCTCTGATTTTTTCCCCCTAGGAATCTTATCTTCTCAGATTATGCTAATAAAGACGTTTCATCTCAAGGATTTATTTTGTAGTAGACTTTTCTGATTTTATTCTATACAGACTTTTCTTCTCAGAAACTTGTGCCCAGTAGACTTTATTTATTCCCAATACATATTATTCCTCACAATATCATCCTTGAAGACTTTATCCACAGACATTATTCTAAGTACACTTATATACTTTTCTTCCCAGATTTTTTCTCCATCTAACTTTTGTTTTTTGTCACAGATTGTTTATATATTTTTCTCCTCACAGTCTTTTTTAGGAGATATTTTACCCAAGACATTCAATACTGGCTATTTTCCTTATACTTTATTTCATGCAATATTTTTCTTAACATATTCTTTTCCTCTTTTCATTTTATGATAGAATCATGTGGCTGTGTTCCAAAGAATTTCTATTTATAAAACAGCCAACGGTCTGTCCCATTATACTTTGTGGACCCATGCTCACAAATATAGATATTTTTCCCATTTAGTTTACTACTCAGATCCTGTCTTCAGAAATTTTCCTCAGAATTATATACAAATAACTTGTTACTGGGCTCATTTAAGCTTAAGTGTTACTAATCATTATGACATTTTAACGTGTTTTATTTAAATTTGGTTGCCACAATTTTAGGTTTTAATTGAAAAATAGCTAAGAAACTATTGCAGTGGAATCCACACCTCAGAAAGTCAGGTGATTTTAAATTCATGTGAAAAATGAAATTCATCCAGCTTTCAAGTAATGCAGACAATATCCTCAAAACAGAGGGAAAATGTCAACTTTCTGAGTAAACAGAATAAATTTCAACTAAGGTATCCTTTCAAAGTAAATGGATTCTAACTCTTATGCTTCCCAATATACTATGAAGACTGTGATGTAAACAATATTTAAAAAGGTTATTAATCTAGCACCACAAATAAATAGAAAGCATGCCTGAATAATACAAATGCAACATTATTAATTTTGGAATCATCATATCAATTCCTTTTCCAATAGAATGCAGCTTACTATAACCCAATCTATACACCATTGTTTGGTATAGCTCTAGAGAATAATATTTTCAGCTAATCTATTTTAGATGGCTGGAGATTTTGCATTAATTCTAGTAGTGACTAGCTTTTTTTTGTACAAGAAGGTATACAAATACATTTTAAATAGTAAAGTGGATACATATTCAGCTATTAAGAAATAGTCACCAAAGATTTAAAAGAAAATCATCTTTGATAAGTTGTCTCATGCATGATATCAATATGAATTGGTATAGATAAGTTTTTTTTAAAGATTTTATTTTTTATACATACAAGCTGTGGTACAGGCCAGAGGCGTGGGGCGGCGAGAGGGTTCACCAGAGACAGAGTGGGGAGCAGAACAGGCAGATCAGAGATACGCTGCTGAGGGGAGCAGCGGGCGAGGCAGGAGAGGTCTCCCGCACCATGTGGGATTCTCCCCGGCTGGGCGTCGAACTCGCGTCGCCGCTGCCGACAGCTCCACAGCACAGCGCTCAACCGCTGTGCCACCGGGGAGGCCTGGTATAGATAAGTTTTAACAAGTGTCAACAAAATATTTCTTCCATTAAAACAGAAAAAAATTACAAGGATGACTATCCTGAGGCTTGAAATTTGTAGAAAATAATGTGAAGTTTAATAATTAAAAAAAAGACTATCCTTTTTGTTTCCTTACTGGAGATTGTTGTTCAGTTAATGTACAGTTAATTCATGGGAGATAAGACTAATCTTCATATTTGTTATCAGGAATGCATCAGTCTCTTTACCCAGTATGGTTTGGGGGAAATCATGAAACAGCCTGTTACCAATTTCTCATAATTTAATGCAAGGGTAGAAAATAGAGAAGGGGAGAGTTAGTAGGGCTACAGAGTATAACCAGAGGCCCAGATCCAGACCATTGCTCGTTTTGTAAAAAGAGTCTCCTTGGAAGGTTCTGGGTTATATATGGCTGTTGTGACATTTTGTCTATGGCTGCTTTTGTCTTACAACAGCAGAGTTAGATGCTGAACAAAGATTATATAGTATGAAATTTAATTATTTAGTGTCTGGAGTTCTACAAAACAGTTTTGCAGACCCCTAGGCTGAAGGATAATGGGGAGGGAGATCATATCAGAACTTAATCTTTCCATAAATTCAGTGGGGTTCTGAAAACATTCAGATATCAAAACTCAAAACAAACATGCATCAAACAATAGTATAGTTTCACCAGTGGAAATCATAACAGGATAAACAGTGTCTGAATATTATATGTCTGAATATTAAAATAATAAGCAAATGACCATGACTTTCAAGTATGAGAGACAAGACCTTCTCTGCTTAGAGGATATAGGGATCATTTTTAAGTATTTTATATTTTTGTCCTATGCTTACAACCTTTTTTTTAAGATTAATTTATTTATGCATGGAAGAACTGGGGTGTAGGCCAGAGGTGTGGGGTGGTGAGAGGATTCACCAGAGACAGAGTGGGGAGCATAACAGGTGGATTTACTGAAATACACTGCTGAGGGGAGCAGTGAGCGAGGCAGGAGAGGTCTGCTGTGCCATGTGGGAAGCTCCCTGGCCTGGGATCGAACTTGTGCTGCAGTGGCTGTGAATAGCTTCATAGTGCTGAGACTTAACCCATTGCACCACAGGGAGGCCCACAACCTTCATATTTCGGCCCTAACACATAACCAATTTGAATAACATGAAATTTTGAAATTAACCTGAGTTTTTAGGAGTGATTTACATTTAAATGTCAATAAAACCATGGCAAAACTATTTAAGTAACAATTATTAGTCAGTGACAAAACAGTCATCAGTCTAATATTAAGAAAAATTTGACGAGTCCTCCAAAATTGATGACTGTATTTTATATAGTTTATAAAAAATTAGATCCTGTTTGCAGATACAGGAGATAATTACTTCAGTTTATCTTTTGGGGGATCAAATTTGAGTCATGACAATAGGTAGCATTTAAAATGAGATGGAGAATTTTAAAAGGTGGGAAAAAAGATGTGACAATCATCAAAATGTCAGAGAGTTACTTGCACATTTGACATTCAAAAGAATAATATGTGAAAAATTAAAAATTAAAAATATCACATGAAAGAGTCTTAAAGGTTTAAGCATAGCGTGGCATAGCGAAATAACAATTAGGGAAGGAATGAAGTAAAAGCCTCACACACATAAGAGTCCACACTAACTCAGAAATCATGACGTTTCCTTGCTTTAACATAATATTCTTAAGCATTTTGTTCTTCATTTTCAAATTAACACTAGGTATCTAAGAATTTCTTCAAAGCCAAACTCTCCTAACTTAATTTTTATGTATAAATTATACACACATATATTAGGCTATGGTTCTGTAAAGCCTATTTTATAAATCAGGTTTAACTGATTGAGAACAACTTTCCATCAAAATTAAATTTATTTCATTAGGTTAGTTTTATTAAAATTATCCTCATTCAATTTACCTTAGAACTTTCGCTTCTTAAAGAAACAGTTTATACCTGAATTGTGATAAATACGCTCTAAGAGTTGTCTGTTTTTAGCCACCAATTGTTTTACGTGGTAGTTATTAATATATAATAACAGAATCTAATGTCAGAAAATCAATAATGTTCTAATTAATTCATTAAATATGTATATGTAAGTGTACTAAAGGATTTGACATTTCTTTTGTAACTTTTAGGAGAATTTTATACTTTGAATTCTGTTAGAATTCTAACATACAACTACAAACCAATGTTTCAAAGTTTTTATCAAAAACTTTCAAGTTTGCATTGCTTTTCCCAAAGACAGCAGATTAATCACCCGGGATATATTTTTTTAATGTGCATTGCTTTAGGTTGTACATAAATCTTGTAACAAAGTAAATTCCTATAATTCAAAGAACCAAAACTACTTTTACTTCAGCGTGCTGTTTTCCCCTACAGCCTTGTTGTTGCTGATTACTCTCTCAGTTTAAATTTGAAATAGAAAAATAAGCTCTCTGAGTTTAAAATGAACACTACTGTGGTGAGTTCTTTTTAAAGGAAAACATGATTCTAGTAAAATTCCAGATATTGCTCTGCAATGGAAAAATTGTATTCTTTATTTTTAAATGATTTAAAGTAATTTTTAAAAAAGATTTATTTATTTATACATACAAGCTGGGGTACAGGCCAGAGGCGTGGGACAGCGAGAGGGCTCACCAGAGACAGAGTGGGGGGCAGAACAGGCAGATCAGAAATACACTGCTGAGGGGAGCAGCGGGCGAGGCAGGAGAGGTCTGCCAAGCCATGTGGGATTGTCCCTGGCTGGGCGTTGAACTCGCATCGCGCGCTGCTGACAGCTCCACAGCACAGTGCTCAACCGCTGCACCACCAGGGAGGCCCGAAAAAATTGTATTCTTAAGTCAACATTAGAAATAAGGATATGTGGGCCTCCCCGGTGGCGCAGCGGTTGAGCGCTGCGCTGTGGAGCTGTCGGCGGCGCATGATGCGAGTTCGACGCCCAGCCGGGGAGATTCCCACATGGTGAAGCAGACCTCTCCTGCCTCGCCCGCTGCTCCCCTCAGCAGTGTATTTCTGATCTGCCTGTTCTGCTCCCCACTCTGTCTCTGGTGAACCCTCTCGCCACCCCACGCCTCTGGCCTGTGC